>VIEB01002194.1:0-17459 GCA_006547085.1 Malus baccata | reverse complement strand
GAGTTATTAAACATGCTAGATATGATCTCATGAACGGAATGCTACTACTTAGACGCGAGAACCAGGGATACCATATGCTCATACCAATCCTAAACTCCACAGATTGAAACACACAACAACCAAGATTAAAGTCTAAGGGTTGTAATGGGGCTAAGGGTGTTGGCTAACAAAGAAAGGTAAGGATAACGAAAGTTCTTAAAGCGATAGTAAGCAAAGTTATGAAATCAACACTTAGAATTCACTTTAGAATGCAAAAATCAACTTTTAAACACAAGGGAAGATTCATGCAACACTTAGGGTCAAATTCAAGCTTTTTGGACCCTTTCTTCAACAACCAACACTTTAGAGCTCTTTCTAACATATTTTTCAACTCTTCTTCATTCTTTTCAAAACTTTTCTTTTTTTTTTCTTTCTATTTTCCACGAATTTTTTTTTCTTTTTCTTTTCTACCCGTGCCTCTTTTAAGACTTTGGCACACACACACACACAAAAATCCCTTTCCCCACACTTGTTTTTCTGCAATATGTTTGATCAAAAGGAATTCCCTCTAAGTCATGCTTCACTATCCTTTAAGAACAAGGGTATGGATTGTCCTATTCTAGGCTAGGTTGGGGTAATGTGGCTAACAACGAAAATAGGCTAAATAAGGCTCAAAAGGGTTAAACCTACAAAACAAATGCATGGGATGAAGGCTTTTTGGCTCTGGTGGTAACTACTAAACAACTTCATCTTGTTATATGTTATGCACTCAATTTTAAGCTTTGAATGAAACGGGCATGAGTTATAGTATTTGGAACTAAAATGATGAAACGCATTCTAAGTAGCAACCAAGCAAAGAATAATGAGATCATGCAACGACTTTAGAAAACAACAAATTCACAAATTATTAACTCTCCAAAGAATGTTTAGGCTCAAATCTCTCAGGGTTGCAGCGTTAGTTTGAGTTCGTTCCTTCAAGCATGTTACAAAAACTGATTTGTTTTTCCTTTGTGATTACATGTGAATTCGTAAACTATAACTATAACCAAGCATAAACCAAAGAGTACATCAAACTTCCATCCATGTTTGTAACTTTCTTTAACAGTCATGCAATTAAAAACCAAATCCTCATCATTGTGTTGGAAGGTACCCTAAGACACAAACACACAAAAACAACTTTTAAAACGACTCTTTTTGGGTTTTTTCAAAACTTTTTCGAATGTTTTCTTGAATTTTCGGATTTTTATGTTAAAACATAGTAAAACGCTTCAAAACACACTAAAAACACTTAAAAACAGTGAAAAACAACTTTTGAAATGTTAGGTGGTAAAATCCTACGAATTTTTCAATAAAAACACTTGTTTACCCCCCCACACTTAAACCAAACATTGTCCTCAATGTTTCAAGCATAGACTCACACAAATGCAAACAAGTAACACAACTAGCAAACATGACAAATATGGCAAAGTAAAAGCAATAAAGAGTAGGGTTTAGGAACGCAAATCTGGTTGTGATGCCGGAGCTTCCTAGGTCTTCTTTATTTGCATGGGTTGCCTCCCAAGAAGCGCTTGCTTTAACGTCTTCCAGCCGGACGATGCTTCCAATTAAGCTCCATTGGTGGCCATGGCATGGAATTGATCTTTGAATGGACGGTGATACTTGAAATGATCCGGCAATGGTTTTAATTCTAACGTGGGTGCCTGAATCATCAACAGCATGTTAGTAGAAAACGAAATTGAATTTCGAGGAGGTGGCTTACCTGTTTGCTCCAACATGAACTCAATGACAAACACCACTTCTTTGAAAGTTTCAGGGATTTTGAATTTGGCCAGATTTACTACGATGGTTGTGATTTGTCCCGTGTCATCAAATTCAACTTCTTTGGATTTTGTTACTTCAAATACGTCCTCTTTAATGAATTCTTGAAATTCTCCAGCCACTTCTTTTTCTTGACTCCTTCTTTGTGGTGAACAAGGTTCTTTGAACACGTCAACACAATCTGGTACTTGAGTGGGTGTGCCAAGAATTGGAATATCATTTTGCACCTTTGGGAAGGCTTCCACGATGTCTTTTTCACTCTCTTCTTTCTTGGGAATCAAAAACCTGCTAGGAAAAGGGACATTCGAAGGAATAACATTAGAATGAAATGAAATTATGACGTCCTTACTTGTGGTGGGTGGGTTAGAGGGCTTAAGGGGCTGCGGCAAGGGTTGTTCTACCCTTGCCGTGTGTATGTCTGCTTCCCCCTCCTCAATCAGCAGCTCCTCATCCACTTCTAGGCTATGTTTGGACGTTTTTAGGCCAGCTCCAACCTCCATAGCACTTCCCAAAGTGATAGCATCGTGGATTTCAAAATCTTCCTTCGAATTTTCAACAGTTGAGTTGGAGAGTTCACTTTGCTCTTGAATTTGTACCATGAATTCCATAATCTCTCCCATTTGACTCTTCAATTTATCCAACTTCTTGTCTTGATTTTGTTGGTCCTGCGTCAAAGAGGTTAGTACTTGAAGAATTTGATCACTATCCATAGACATACTTGAATTTGATTGGAATTGTTGTGGGGTATACGGTGGTGGCTGTATAGGTGTGGCAATTTATGCATCTATGAACCTAGGAGAGTTGAAAAATGATGGTGTGATTATAGAATTAGCCGATAGATCTAATGCCTATCCAAGGGGAGTTTTGGAAGATGTTTTAGTGCAGGTTAATCATTTGATCTTTCCGGCGGATTTCTACGTGCTTGAGATGGATGAATTATACCATGCCCCTTCATTGCCCATCCTCCTTGGAAGGCCATTCATGAAAACGGTTCGGACAAAGATTGATGTGTTTAATGGAACATTGACGATGGAGTTTGATAGGGAAGTTATTAATTTCAAAGTGAGAAACATTCATGTTTTGCTATTGATGTAATTGATGATGTGAAAATTATGTTGACACACAAATTAAACCCTATTGATGACAATTGTAGTATTTAAGCAAGTAGGGATCGTTCTAGACCGGGGATTAACTAGGGATGCTAATCAACACAAATAAGACTCAAAAACACTAAACTAGACTCTATAGACTCAAAACTAACTTAAAACATTAAAAACAGCAAGAAACAATAAAAAGACTCAATTCTAGACCTAACAAGTGATTTGGACGAAAATAGAACTTCAAAGACTCAAAAGACTTAAAGGAAACAAGTTTTGACTCTAAAAACAAGACTTAAAAGCAAGGGGTTTGGTTTTGACGAAATTGAACTTTTAAAACATAAACTTTGTAAACAAACTTAAAGACTCACGAAATTGATGAAATAGAATGGTGAAAGCCTAGTTAGAGGGTTCATTCTCCACACATGAAACATATGCATACGACTCGATTTCCAGTTATTCTTTCGACAAACCATGAATGACAATGCCCCAAATTAACTAGATTGCACCAATTAATTTTCAGATTTCCCTAGATTCATTGAATTGAATGGAAGACGCATTACAACCAAATTATTCTTATCAAGGACCCTAACTATGGAATACGCATGATAGAGACA
This sequence comes from Malus baccata, assembly GCA_006547085.1. Taxonomy (NCBI): domain Eukaryota; kingdom Viridiplantae; phylum Streptophyta; class Magnoliopsida; order Rosales; family Rosaceae; genus Malus; species Malus baccata. The sequence goes on along the minus strand of VIEB01002194.1, from coordinate 13,948 downwards.
CATAAAAAACAAGGGATAAGGTGTGGCACCTTTGTAGGAGTGGATAAGGACTTCTAGAAACCAATTTTAATGTGTCATAATCTGAAAATAAATCCCCTATGCAGCTGGAATTAAATTAGGATAGGATAAGATAAGATAAGGTTTTGGATAATGTTCCTTCTTTTGAGCTGATTTCTTATCTTCCTTGACTTGGATTTATTTCTTCACTCTTTTCAACTCATTCCTAGCCTCTTGAACTTCAAATTCGTCCACTCATCTTGCTCCATTCATAAGCTATCCATTTGGTGCCCAAAACTGCCTCAAAATGCTCTAAAATGCACTTTCTTGCCAACTTTGTCATATGAACCTACAAACCCACGAAAATAGCTTAAAACACTATAATAAACATAAACAAACTATGAAAATGCAAGAAAACAAGCTAACTAAGTCGCATAAATATGCTCCTATCAACTATGATTAAGTATGTGCTTAAGTATAAGATGATTCAAATCTGTGGGGGATAATGATTTTTAACATGTCATGTGCATTGGAAATCCCTGAGGGAAATGTTGGAAGGTTTAGGTTGTGTTTTATTTGTTTTGTTTCGTTTTATTTCTTTGTTTTGCTCGAGGACTAGCAAAAGCTAAGTGTGGGGGAATTTGATAGGAGCATATTTATGCGACTTAATTGGCTCGTTCTCGTGCGTTTACGTTGTGTTTCTTTAGTTATTTTAGTGTTTAAAGTCACTTTTATGTGTTTTCAGGTTTTAAGGACAAAGTATGCATACATGTGCATTTTGGAGTCGTTTGGAGCAGTTTTTGTGCATCAAATGGATTGCATATGCTTGGAGGTAAGAAGATGGACGAAATTGAAGATCAAATGAGCATAGGATTGAATGATGATGTGAAGAATTGGATTCAAGACAAATAAAGAACGAAGTGTTCAAAAATAAGCAACCAGCCGTGTGCTCCACCCTTGCCATTACTCTTCCTTGCCGTGCAAGGAAGAGTCATTCTGTCCTAAATCTTGCATTTAAACACTTTCCTAATCTACTTTAAAACCTTGCCACACCTTTTAGCTTATTTCCTTTAAATTTCTGATTTGTTTCCTAATTGTAGAAGCTTTAGACTTAATTTCTGTTTACCTAGTTAACCTAGGGTTTTATTTCCTTTATCCCTTTAAATAAACCCCTTGTTGCAGCAAACACATGGCAAAGAAAAGAATGTTGCAGCACACACATGGGAGAAATTGTGTGTGTTTGGTGGTTAAAATAATGAAGAGCATGTGTGTGTGCAAGTGTGACAGCTTGTACATGTGGAAATGATGACTAGATGGCAGCACACACACATGAGAATGCAAGGAAACACACGGCATGGGCAGCAGGAAATCAGAAAATGAAGAATGAAGATGTGGAAATGATGATAACATGGACAGCCAACAAATTCGTCAAAACTGCCTGTGCAGATTAGCTGACTTTGGAAGCATGTTACGAACATCTCCGAATGAATGAGAGAATGAGCCTTATATGCTTGGAAAGCTACGGATGTCTACTTTCTGGAGAAATTTACAGATTGTTAATATCATTTTTCTAGAACAAGTTATGGGCATTTTAACACTGAAAGGTTCAGAAACTGGCTAAGCAGATTTGGCTAATAAAATGAGAAAGTAAAGGCACTTGTTTTGTGTTTTGCTTTGTCATCAACACTCAGCAGCAAATGGGGTTATGATTACACTCATTTGTCTTTGGAGCAAGTGGAAATGCACAGCTAGAAGAGAAGGCACAACACATGCAAAGGAAAGGAGAAACATGGGCTGAAAATAGGTGGATTGGTGGTTGAAATGATGAAGCATGTGTGTGTAAATGTAAAGGGGAAACATGACAACACACACCCACACAAGCTGCACATGCAAAGGAAATGGAGTGGTCCTCTCTCAAAGCCTATAAATACCACCTCCCAAGAGATTTCATCCTTGCCTTAGCCGCACCTCTCCATCACCATTCTCTCCAAATTCAGCCAAAAATAATCCCTAGCCACACCACCCATCAATCCTAAACCTTTCCATACCATTCCCCATCCATTCTACACCATAAAAACCACCCAAAATCTGTCCAAAACCTCTAGTGCCGCAGCTTGCAAGAAAGAAGAAAGAAGAAGAAACCTGGTGCCGTGCCTAAGCCCAAGCCTTGGGAGTGTTGGAGCGTTTCTAGGTGTTTTCTATCTTTGTTTTTAATGTCTAAATTTATGCATCTTTGCTTTGTGAGTATGAGGAACTAAACCCCTCTTAGTTAAGGGGGATTCGAAACTATGTTCATGCTTGCAATATGATTTGATTACATCCAGTTGTGATTCATAAGTTGTGAATTCAATTTACTTATCCGTTCGTATAAAAACTGATTTGTGTATGTTGGTTGAGAGTACACACTTAATTTTCATGCATGAATTTGACGCTAAAATATAATGGAGTTTCACCTAATCGTTATGAACTTATATTCACAAGTACTGAAGGTTGCTAGTCACAATCACGTTAAGTAAATTCTTGGCATAAGTTTCATGCAAATCATAGTAACGAGTGCCTCGTCAATGCTTATGTTTTTCATAGAACTTAATGATTCTTGCTTGTATCTCTATTATGCAATTCATGTAGGGAACTTGTAGGGAATGTTTTGGGTTGTCGTATGCAATCATCCAACCCAATAACTTGTGGAAAAATTGAGGGTTAATTAGTGCAATTCACGGTTAATTTGGGATGTTGAGTATTCATAGCTTATCGAAAAGCAACTGGAAATCATTTTGTATGCAAATGTGACATGTGTGGAGAATAACCTCCTAGCTAGCCTTCCATCCATAAGTTTCATTCAAATTCATTTACAATCTGTTTTGTTTTACAAAGTTTGTTTTGTTTTCAAATTTGTCAAAACCAATTCCCCCTTTATTTTGAAGTGTTAGATTAGTTAGAAATTAATTTAGTTTGTGTTTTTAAGTGTCTTGAGTCAAGTGGTAAATCAATTTCTTCCAAATTTGAGTGTTTAGGTGCTGTTTTGAGTCTTTTGGTTTGTTTTAGCGTTTTAAAGTATAGTTATGCATTCTTTGAGTCTAGTTTAATGTTTTAAACTTTGTTTTTACATTTTCAAGTCAGTTTCCAAGTGATTTAGCAATCCCTCCTAATCCCCGGCCTAGAACGATCCCTACTTACATACTTGCTACAATTGATAAAAAGAGGGTTTAATTTGTGTGCTTATATATTTCGCATCACGTGCATCATGAATCCACCTGCACTTATGACTCATTTCTGCACCATTCCACCTCTCTTTCCTTTATCTACCATTTACACAATCATTCATGTTCCCCACTTGCATTCATAGCTGCAACATCACTCCAATTCACCCCCCATGCTCTGCATCATTACTTCACTTTCACTTTTGAATCATTACTAACACCACCATCCATCCCTCCATGCCGTGCACTTTGATAGGATCATATTTATGCGACTTAGTTAGCTTGTTTTCTTGTATTTTCATAGTTTGTTTATGTTTATTATAGTGTTTTAAGTTATTTTCGTGGGTTTGTAGGTTCATATGACAAAGTTCGCAAGAAAGTGCATTTTGGAGCATTTTGAGGCAGTTTTGGGCACCAAATGGATAGCTTATGAATGGAGCAAGATGGATGGACGAATTTGAAGTTCAAGAGGCTAGGAATGTGTTGAAAAGAGTGAAGAAATAAATCCAAGTCAAGGAAGATAAGAAATCAGCTCAAAATAAGGAACATTATCCAAAACCTTATCCAACCTTATCTTATCTTATCCTATCCTAATCCTATCATAATTTAGTTCCAGCTGCATGGGGGATTTATTTTCAGATTAGGACACATTAAAATTGGTTTCTAGAAGCCCTTATCCACTCCTACAAAGGTGCCACACCTTATCCCTTGTCCTACAAAAGTGACGCCCCAAACCTTTCTAGAACTTCTAGAAACCTGATTATTCCTTTCCCCCTTGGTTTCTAAAAGCCTTAGCCTTTTCCTTCAAGGATTGTGTGTTATTCCTATACAAATTAGGCCTTTAAATCATTTTCCTTTGCTACATAGGGGCTGCGAATTTCAGCTTATAAATACCATCCTTTGTTGCACCATTTAGTCACCACTCTCTACCATATTTTCACTACACCATTCACCCAAAAACCCCTCTTGTGCCGTGAGTTTTGCAAGGAGAAGAAGGAAGAAATCTGGAACCGTGCATGCCATTCAAGGAGCTTGGATTGTTGGAGCGATTCTAGGTGTTTTCTATCTTTATGTCAATGTTTAAATTTATTTATCTTTGTTTATTTGCGAACATGAGGAACTAATTTCTTTATAGTTAGAGGGGAATTCAAAGCCATGATCATATGTTTTATATGACTTGATTTCCTCCAGTTATGATTTCATAAATCGTGAATGTGGTTTACTTATCTATTTGATTGATAACTTGTTCTTGTGTGTTGATTAAGGATGCATACTTAGTTTGCATGCATGAATTTGATGCTAGAATATAAGGGAATTTCACCTAATCGTTATTAACTTATATTCATAAGTAGTAAAAGTCACTAGTCACGATTGTATTAAGTAAATCCTTGGCAAGAGTAACATGCGTATTCCATAGTTATGAATGCCTCGTCAATGCTTATGATTTCCATTGAACTTAATGATCTTTGATATGTGTCTCTATCATGCGTATTCCATAGTTAGGGTCCTTGATAAGAATAATTTGGTTGTAATGCGTATTCCATTCAATTCAATGAATCTAGGGAAATCTGAGAATTAATTGGTGCAATCTAGTTAATTTGGGGCATTGTCATTTATGGTTTGTTGAAAGAGTAACTGGAAATCGAGCCGTATGCATATGTTTCATGTGTGGAGAAGGAAACCTCTAACTAGCCTTTCACCATTCTATTTCATCAATTACGTGAGTCTTTAAGTTTGTTTACAAAGTTTATGTTTTAAAAGTTCAATTTCGTCAAAACCAAACCCCTTGCTTTTAAATCTTGTTTTTAGAGTCAAAACGTGTTTCCTTTAAGTCTTTTGAGTCTTTGAAGTTCTATTTTCGTCCAAATCATTTGTTAGGTCTAGAATTGAGTCTTTTTTTATTGTTATTTGCTGTTTTGAGTGTTTTAAGTTAGTTTTGAGTTTATAGAATCTAGTTTAGTGTTTTTGAGTCTTATTTGTGTTGATTAGCATCCCTAGTTAATCCCCGGTCTAGAACGATCCCTACTTGCTTAAATACTACAATTGTCATCAATATGGTTTAATTTGTGTGTCAACATAATTTTCACATCACACTTCCTCTATAAAAGCAAGTGTGTGTGGCAGCCATTACATTCAGTTTTTGCTTGGAGAATTCATCCCCAATTCAATACAACTATCATCCAAACACATCCATTCCTCCATACAACCAAACCTTCAAACACTCACCAACACCTTGTGCCGTAGCGAAGGAAGGGAAGGAAAGTGCTTGGACGTGCATGCTGTCCAACTTGGATTGTTGGAGCGTTTAGGTGTTTTCTTTCTTTTGTTTTCAATGTCTAAATTTGTTTATCTTTGCTTTGTAAGTATGAGGAGCTAAACCCCCCTTAGCCGGGGGTATGCGAAACCATGTTCATACTTGCAATATGATTTGATTACCTTCAGTTGTGAATTCAATTTGTTTAATGATAGGAGCATATTTATGCACCTTAGTTAGCTAGGTCTTATGCATTTCCATGGTGTTTTCTTAGTTAAAGTAGTCTTTTAAGCTAGTTTTATGTGTTTTCAGGTTTTAAGGGCAAAATATACAAAAAGATGCATTTTGGAGCCCTTTGGAGCAAAATTGAGCTTGGAATGGATATCACATACTTGGAGCCAAGGGAATGGACGAAATTGAAGATTGAAGATTTGAGGAATCCTAGTTGAAGAAGGATTCCTAATCAACGAAGGATTCCTAGGAGAATGAAGATTCCTACTCAAACAGGGTTTCCTACTTTAGGTAGGAAAGTTAAACCTAATTGGCGTTGAGTTTCAGCAACAAATAAGTTTTCCAAGTCAAAGAAGGAAAAGGAATCCAAAAAGAAGAAGGATTGATCAAGACAAGCTTTCCTATTCCTAATGTGCAAAGGTTTCAGTTACAAAGAGGAGTCCTAAACACTTTAGTACACCTTAATCCTTGTTCTAGAAAGATGTCACACCAATTTCAGCAAGGAAACCTTCCTTGCCGTGCATAACCCTATCTAGAACCTATTTCCTTGCCTTGCAAGGCTTTCTAGAAGCCTCATCCTACCCTATCCAAACCTGCCGCACCTTATGGGCCTTTTCCCTTGTGGATTCTGATTTCTAAGCCTTTTTCCTTGTGAATTTGGGTTATTCAAGTCCATATCTGATTTCCCTAGGGTTTTAAGTGCCTATATATACTCTCATTCACCCCTTGGCCGAATTACCACCTCACATACACATCATTCACGCCAGAAACAAAGAGCCTCTCTTTGCCGCAACCTTCCACCACCCATCCATCCTAAACACCACCATACATCCCCCATCCATTCCACACCATTCATAACCCCAAAAACCTGTCCATAATCTCTGTGCCGCAGCAAAGAGGAAGGAGGAATCGTGGATGCACCTGTTGTCCAAGTTGGAGTGTCTAGGTGTTCTCTTTTTTTGGATTTCAATGTTTAAATTTATTTATCTTTGCTTTGTGTGTATGAGGAACTAAACCCCCCCTTGGCTAGGGGGGATTCGGAACCATGTTTATGCTTGCTATATGATTTGATTACTTCTAATTGCGTTTCATAAGTTATGAATTCAATTTACTTATCTATATGAATTAAAACTAATTTGTGTGTGTTGGTTGAGAGTGCACGCTTAATTTTCATGCATAAGTTTGATACTAGGATATAAGGGAATTTCACCTAATCGTTATGAACTCATATTCAAAAGTAGTAAAGGTTGTTGCTCACAATCGTGTTAAGTAAATTCTTGGCATAAGTTTCATGCAATTCATAGTAACAAGTGCCTCGCCAATGCTTATGATTTTCATAGAAATTAATGATCTTTGCTTGTATCTTTGTGATGCAATTCATGCAGGGAACTTGTGAGGAATGCTTTGGGTTGTCGTATGCAATTCATCCAATTCAATAACTTTAGGAAACTCTGAGGGTTAATTAGTGCAATTCACGGTTAATCTGGGGCGTTTGGAATTCATGGTTTATTGAGAAGCAATTGGAAATCGTTTTGTATGCAAGTGTGACATGTGTAGAGATGAACCCCTTAGCTAGCTTTCCATCCATTCACGTTAACCAAATTTGTTTTAAAATCTGTTTAGTTTACAAAGTTTTTGTTTTGTTTTCAAATTCGTCTAAAATCAATCCCCCTTTATTTTGTCGAGTCATCTTAGTTAGAAATCAATTTAGTTTGTTTTTTTAAGTGTCTTGAGTCAAGTTATAACCTATTTTCGTCCAAAATTGTGTTTTGTGTTCAAAACTACCCAGATTATGTTTTTAAGGCAGTTTTGAGTGTTTTTGTGCTGTTTTGAGTCTTTTGGTTTGTTTTAGTGTTTTAGAGTTTAGTTTTGCATTCTTTGAGTCTAGTTTAGTGTTTTAACTTTGTTTTTACGTTTTTGAGTCAGTTTTCAAGTGATTTAGCAATCCCTCCTAATCCCCGGCCTAGAACGATCCCTACTTACATTCCTTACTACAATTGATAAAAAGAGGGTTTAATTTGTGTGCTTGTATATTTCGCATTATTTAACAGCTTGATTGATAACTTATTCGTGTATTTTTATTAAGAGTGCACACTTAGTTTGCATGCATGAATATGATGCTAGAGTATAAAGGAGTTTCACCTAACAATTACAAATTTATATTCACAAGTAGTGGAGGTCGCTTATAAACGATCGCGTTAAATGAATTCTTGGCAGGAGTTTCATGCTCATCATAGTAACAAATGCCTCGTTAATACTTATAGTTTTCATGATGCTTAATGATCTTTGATTGTATCTTTATTGTGCTGTTCACGTAAAGGACTTTTGAAGAATGCGTGAATTGTTGTATGCGCTTTCCCATCCAATTCAATAACTTAAGGAGAACTTGAAAGTTAATTTAAGCATTCTTAATTAACCTGGGGTGTTAAGTTTCATGATTGGTCGAAAGAACAACTGAAAATTTGTTTACGTGCAAGTATGTCATGTGTGGAGAAGAACCCTCTAGCTAGCCCATCATCCATAGTTTAACCCATCACCCATCAATTCACCTAAATTTGTCTAAGAATTTGTTTAAATTGTTCTTGCTTTGTTTTCCTTATCTTTGTCCAAAACCAAAATCCCCTTTATTTTATTAAGTCATATTTGTTAGTATTTGTTTTAGATTATGTTTGTAAGTGTTTTAAGTCAAGATAAAATCAATTTTCGTCCAAACTTTGTGTTAGTGGCAGAAACTGCCTTAGAGTTGTTTTTAGGCAGTTTTGAGTCTCTATAATCTGTTTTGAGTCTTGTGACTTTGTTTTGAGTCTTGCAAGTTAATTTCATACTTTTAAGTTTGTTTTCACATATTTAAGTCAGTTTCAAGTGTTTTAGCAATCCCTCCTAATCCCCGGCCTAGAACGATCCCTACTTATATTCTTTACTACAATTGACAACAATAAGGTTTAATTTGTGTGTTAAGTTATTTTCACATCACAGCGCTTCGACAAACTGCCCGTGATTTCCGCAAAGCTGAGTCTGCATGTGACAGATGCTTACACGTCTGGAAAAGCGCTTCGACAAACTACCCGTGATTTCCGCAAAGCTGACTCTGCATGTGACAGATGCTGACATGTCTGGAAAAGCAGATGCTTCTCTGATTTCTGAGCTTGCCTCTTCGATCTCTGAAATCCCGTCGAGTGCTGATGCGATGAAAGTTAAGCACTCAAATAAAACCCTCTTGTTGTCAAATTGTAGTATAAATGAAAGTAGGGATCGTTCTAAACCGGGGATTAGGAGGGCTTGCTAAAACCTTTAAACTGACTCAAAAACATAAAAACAAAATTAAAAACGTTTGAATAGATTCAAGGGACTCAAAACAGATTCTAAATATTCAAAACAACTTAAAAACACTCAAAACTGCCTAAAAACACAAACTGTGCAGATTTGGACTCTAAATCAACTATGGACAAATTTAGTGTTCTGGCTTGAATCAAAACACTCAAAAACACAAACAAAACAGAAATTTAACACTTTGAAACAAGAAATTAAAAAGGGGATTTTGGTTTGGATGAAGGTTGTATTGAAATGGGAGTGAATGATCTAAAAAAATATATCTCAACTAAATTTATGTTACACACACTTCCTTTTATAGAGGAAGTGCAAGGCAATGGAGGGGGACATGGAGTCGTGTTGAAATGATTCAAAGGTGAAAGTGAAGTAATGATGCAAAGCATGGGTAAAATGGAGTGGTGTTGAAATGATTCAAAGGTGAAAGTGAAGTAATGATGCAAAGCATGAGGGGTAAAATGGAGTGGTGTTGCAACAATGAATGCAAGTAGGGAACATGAATGATTGTGCACATGGTAGAGAAAGGAAAGGGAGGTGGAATGGTGTAGAAATGAGTCAAGGGTTAAGGTGGAGTGATGATTGATGCAAGAAATTTGGAATGATGGAGGGAACAAGGGTGGTGCTAGGCAATGAGTGAATGAAATAGACAAGGAATGTTGTTGGAACTTAGGGAGATTGAGGATTAGGAAAGATTAAATCAAAATAAGGTAATCTTGACTCATGTTTCTTCTTTGGTTGCTGAGCTCTTTGTCATTAATTGTTCTTTCTTTTTAACACATTCCAAGCCTCTTTAGTCTTCAATTTCGTCCATCCACCTTGCTCCATGCATGTGCTATCCATTCCAAGCCCAAAACTGCTCCAAAATGTACCTTATTGCTTTATAAGGCCTATGGACCTACAAACACACGAAAATAGCTTAAAATACATAATTAACTAAGAAATAACAACATAAATGCATGAGAACAAGCTAACTCAGTCGCATAAATGCATGAGAACAACTTCATCTTGGATATGATGAAATTAAATCTTATGTTTTTGGTAAGTAAATTTTGGTTGTAGAATGGTGTTTAATGGTAGTAATATAAATATGAGTTTAAATTGGGCCTATCACTGAAATTATTTCTGGACAAAGTAAATTTTCGGGGCAAGGTGTTACAGAGACGGTTGGAGTGAGAGAGTTCGAGTGAGATAAAGGTTCTGGAAAATGACAGAAAGAAAGGCTTTGGAACTAATAATGTGAAGGACTTTGTGTGACGAACACATTCGTTGCTCAGTTTTAATGATTTTTTTTTTTGAAAAAAACCCACCCTATTTTTTATTAATTTGAGAACAATGCGTGGCAAAAGGAAAACATTCATCGTGTATAAGTAAAAAGCGCAACAAATATAGCACATTTTGTTGAGCAATATTTAATGAACATTTTTTTTTAAAAAAGGCGCCTACATTTTAATTTTGGAATTTTGAAGGACTTGTAGCGACGAAGTTATCCCATTCATCGAGCAACATGGTATTGTGCGACGATTTACCCAATTAATGTACAAAGGATCAAGAATTCAGCCACAAAAGAACACCCATTCCTTGCCGTGCAATCCCATTGTATTCCCTTTGGATTCCCATGCATGCTTAATCATCCTTGTCCCCTAAAATATTTCTAATTTCATGCCTCAATACACTCAATTATCACACTCAATTGCTGCATACCTCTTGTTCCCTTCACCCATCAGATTTCACACAACTTTCACAACCATTCCATGCACCAATTAATGCTCTATCATCCACATTTGGGATCCAATGCCGTGTGCAACACATGTTGCTACACCTTTGACTAATTTTTGAAACATTTCACCTCCCCTTTTCATTTCCATGCAATGAACACAATCATTCATGCTCCCTAGCTGAAATACCACTCCATTTTACCCTCCATACTTTGCATCATTGCTCCATTTTCATCCTTGGACCATTGCACACCACAAATTCACCCTCCTTGCTGTGCATTTCCCCCACTGCCTAATCTGATTCTCTAGGGTTTTTAGGGCCTATATATACATGTTTACACCCCTTGGCAAATGGTACAACCTCCCATATTCATCATTCATGCAGAAAATTCGTCCATACTCACCCTAGGCAGCAAAACACCCCAAAAACACCATTCTAGTGCCCAGAAAACATCACAGCCACTCCACCTTCTTCCACCCTCTTTGCCGAAGTTCTCCACCACTAAACACTCCTCCACACTCACCATAAACCTTTCCATACCATTCCCCATCCATTCTACACCATAGAACTACCCAAAACCTGTCCACAAACCAATCTGCCACAAGCAAGGGAAAGGAGGAATCTTGGATGCACTTGCTGCCAAGTTGGAGAATTCTAGGTGTTTTCTTTCTTTGGATTTTAATGTCTAATTCATGTAATCTTTGTTTTACTTTAAGTATGATTGGCTAAATTCATTTTGGCTAAGGGTGGATTCAAAACCATGATCCTATATGTGAAATAAGTTGATTACTTCCAGTTATCGTTACATAAGTCGTGAATACAATTTGCTTAACCGTTGAATTTAAAACTTATTCTTGCATGTTGATTGAGAGTGCACGCTTAATTTGCATACTTGAATTTGGTGCTAGGATATAAATTTGTTTCACCTAATCGTTATGAGTTTATATTCGCAAGTAGTGAAGGTCGCTAGTCACGATCGTGTTAAGTAGATTCCTGGCAAGAGTATCATGCTTTTCATAGTTACGAATGCCTTGTCGATGTTTATGATTTCCAAAGAACGTAATGATTCTAATTTGTGTCTTTATCATGTTGTTCATATAGAGAACTTGTTAGTAATTTGTTTGCGATGCATATTCATCCAATTCAATGATTCTCGGGAAATCTGAAGGTTAATTTAAGCGGACCTAATTAACTTGGAGTGTCGAGATTCATAACTTATTAAATTGATAACTGAAAATTGATTTAGGTTGCATATATTTCATGTGTGGAGAAGAACCCCTTAGCCATTCCATCATCCATTGATTCATCACAATTTTGTCTTACAATCTGTTTTCCTTGCAATCTGTCCATTTAGTTCATTTTCGTCCAAATCAAATGCCCATTTATTTTGAAGTCCTAGATTAGTTGGAAAGTGTGTTGGTTTATGTTTTTAAGTGTTTTGGTACAAGTTAAAACCCAAATTCGTCCAATTTGGTGCTTTGTGTTCAAAACTGCCCAGAAAGTGTTTTTAAGGCAGTTTTGAGTCTTTTAGTTGCTGTTTTGAGTTATTGGTTTGGTTTAGTATTTTAAACGTGAGTTTTACATTCTTTGAGTCTAATCTAGTGTTTAAAACTTTGTTTTTACGTTTCTAAGTCAGTTTTCAAGTGTTTAGCAATCCCTCATAATCCCCGGTCTAGAACGATCCCTACTTACATACTTTGCTACAATTGATAAAAAGAGGGTTTAATTTTGTGTGCTAACTTATTTCTCACATCAAATTTTGGCGCCGTTGCTGGGGATTAGCAACTTTGCTAATCTCTTGGATTGTTTTCTTTCGAATTATTGTATTTTGTTTAAGTTTCTGTTTAAGTTGCTGATTTGTTTTGTTTTCTTTGTTTTTAGGTACTAGTGCATGACTCGAAGTTCCCGACCTGTTCGTGAGCATATTTTGGACTTTGACGACGATTTCGAGAGAACTTTGAGAAGAAGGAGGAACCAATAGCACAAGGAGGATCCCACGGCACAAGTGGGTGGAGAAGCGCAAGGCATGGCCATGGACAACCGTCGCTCAAGGGAGCTTGCCGCCTCGGGTTTGGATAATGCCGCACCATTGTGTATCCAATATCCCACGGCTGCTCAAGGTAAAACCGAAGAGTTCCAGTTAAAGTCAAGTTTGTTCCACCACATTCCAAAGTTCCATGGGCTGTCCATGGAGGATCCGAACAAACATTTGAAAGAATTTGAAGTGGTGTGCTCAAGTATGACTCCGGTTACCGTTGACGGAAGTATTTTAAAGATGAAGGCTTTTCCATTCTCTTTAATGGACAAAGCCAAGGATTGGTTATACGAGTTGGCTCCCGGTACAGTTACATCTTGGGAGAGTATGAAGAGGGCGTTTCTGGAGAAGTTTTTCCCAACTTCTCGCATCATTCTTCTTCGTAAAAAAATAAATGGAATTCAACAAGATGAAGGTGAGTCTTTTCCTACATATTATGAACGATTTAAATCACTTGTTGCCTTTTGTCCACAGCATCAGATGACGGAGGAGTTGCTTTTGCAATACTTCTACGAAGGGTTCCTACCACTAGAACGTCAAATGCTCGATGCCTCGGCGGGTGGAGCATTGGTGGACAAAACGCCCATGGCTACAAAAATCTTGATTGTTAATCGAGCGTTGAACACTCAGCAATACGAAGGTGTAGGCCAAAGAGGACCCCTACGGCAACAAGTGCATGAGGTAAGTTCCAATTCCAATATTCAATATCAGTTAGCTAATCTTACTTCTATTGTTTCACAGATGGCCGAGGGAATGAAGATTCAAGGACCCATGGTGTGTGGCGTATGTTCTATCCAAGGACATGCATCCGAAAAGTGTCCTCAACTCATTGAGAATGGTGGATGGGAGAGCACTAATGCCATTGGGTTTCAAAGCCAAAATCAGCCAAGACATGATCCATACTCCAACACGTATAATCCGGGGTGGAGAGACCATCCAAACTTCAAATGGAGAGAGCCACAACAATCCCAACCACAAGGAAGCTTTAGGCAACAACCCCCGGGCTTCTACACCAAGACATACGCACCCACACAAGCTATTCCACAACCTGCCCCAACTACTTCAGGTAATGCTTTGGATAATGATACACTTGTTAAGTTACTAACCATTTTGACTCAGGGGCAGGAAAATCAAAACAAAAGGGTGGACCAATGATGCGAAATAGATAAGCACACAAATTAAACCCTC
>VIEB01002193.1:0-18429 GCA_006547085.1 Malus baccata | reverse complement strand
CCTCCTTGGTTTTGATGTTGTTGTGGCTCTCTCCATTTGAAGTTTGGATGGTCTCGCCACCCCGGATTATATGTGTTGGCGTATGGATCATGTCGTGGCTGATTTTGGCTTTGAAACCCAATGGCATTTGCGCTCTCCCATCCGCCATTCTCGATGAGTTGATGACACTTTTCAGAGGCATGTCCTTGAATAGAACATACGCCACACACCACGGGTCCTTGTATCTTCATTCCCTCGGCCATCTGTGAAACAATAGAAGTAAGATTAGCCAATTGTGAATGAATATATGAAGTTGAACTTACCTCATGTACTTGGTGCCGTGGGGGTCCTCTTTGGCCTACACCCTCGTACTGTTGAGCGTTCAACGCTCTATTAGCAATCAAGACCTTAGCAGCCATGGGTGTTTTGTCTACCAATGCTCCTCCCGCCGAAGCATCGAGCATTTGACGTTCTAGAGGTAAGAGACCCTCGTAGAAATATTGCAAGAGCAACTCCTCCTTCATCTGATGCTGTGGACAAGAAGCAACAAGTGATTTAAATCGTTCATAATATGTAGGAAAAGACTCACCTTCTTCTTGCTGGATTCCGCTTATCTTTTTGCGTAGGAGGATGATACGAGAAGTTGGAAAGAACTTCTCCAAGAACGCTCTCTTCATACTCTCCCATGATGTGACAGTGCCGGGAGCTAACTCATATAACCAATCCTTGGCTTTATCCATCAAAGAGAATGGAAAAGCCTTCATCTTCAATATATTTCCGTCAACATTGACGGGAGTCATACTAGAGCAAACTACTTCAAATTCTTTCAAATGTTTGTTAGGATCTTCCATGGACAAGCCATGGTATTTAGGAATATGATGAAGTAAACTTGACTTTAATTCAAACTCATCCGTCTTACCTTGGGCAGCCCTAGGGTATTGAATGCACAAGGGTGTGGCATTATCCAAACCTGAGGCGGAAAGCTCTTTGAGTGTACGGTTGTCCACCGCCGCCATGCCTTGGACTTCTTCAAATATCCCTGCCGTGGCCTCCTCCTCCTCTTCTTGTACGTCTTCTTCAAGGTCAGATTCGGAAGTCGGTGGATGGTGTTCTTGCTGGCTTCTAGCTCTTCTCAACTTCCTCTCAAAATCGTCGTCAAACTCCAAGATGTTTGCACGAATCGTTTGAGAGCTTCTAGTCATACATTAGTACCTAAGAAACAAGAAACAAAATTAAAACAGAAACTTAAACAAAGTCAGAAACAAAGTGAAATAAAAGAAACAAAAACAATCCAAGGGATTAGCAAAATTGCTAATCCCCGGCAACGGCGCCAAAATTTGATATGATATTTTACTAGCACACAAATTAAACCCTCTTTTTGTCAAATTGTAGTGAAGATGTAAGTAGGGATCGTTCTAGACCGGGGATTAGGAGGGATTGCTAAACACTTGGAAACTGACTTAAAAACACAAAAACTAAACTTAAAGACTCTAATTAGACTACTAAGGTTCAAAACAGATTTGAAACACTCAAATCTGCCCAAAACTGACTAAACAAGCTAATTGACTCAAACAGCAACTAAGACAAGATCTGACTTAAAAACTCAAAAACAAAGTTTAAAACACTAAACTAGACTCAAAGAATACAAAACTAAAAGTTAAAACACTTAAACAAACCTAAAAACTAAAACAGCAACTAGAAGGCTCAAAACTGCCTAAAAACCACTTTCTGGGCAGTTTTGAGCACCTACACTAATTTGGACGAAATTTGATTTCCTAATGACCTAAAACACCTAAAAACATATTCTAAGACAAGTTCTAAGTAAAATGACTCAAAGAAATAAGGTGGGATTTGATTTGGACGAAAATAGATTAAATGGCAGATTATAAAAGAAACAGATTGTAAAACAAATTTTGATGAAAAGAATGGATAAAAGGCTAGTTAGGAGGTTCTTCTCCACACATGTCACACTTGCAAGCAAAACGATTTTCAGTTGTTCTTCCGATAAACTATGAATACTCAACGCCCCAAATTAACCGTGAATTGCACTAATTAACCCTCAGTTTTTCCACAAGTTATTAAGTTGGATGATTGCATACGACAACCCAAAACATTCCCTACAAGTTCCCTACATGAATTGCATAATAGAGATACAAGCAAGAATCATTACGTTCTATGAAAAACATAAGCATTGACGAAGCATTCGTTACTATGAATTGCATGAAACTTATGCTAAGAATTCATTCAACGCGATCGGTTTCAAGCGACCTTCACTACTTGTGATTATAAGATTGTAACTATTAGGTGAAACTCCCTCATAATCTAGCATCATATTTATGCATGAAAAGTAAGCGTGCACTCTCAATCAACATACACAAATAAATTATCAATCAAATAGATGAACGAATTGAATCCATAACTTATGAAATAGGAGGTGTGGAATGGTGTCTAAAGGTGGAGGATGGTGGCTGGAATGGATGGAAGCTGCGGCAAAAGGTGGGAAAGGTTGCTGGAATGGGTGGTGGCTGCGGCAAGGAAGGAATTAGGGTGATGGTGATTTTCTGATTTGTGTAGGGGGATGGATGTATGCGGCTAGGGTGTAGAAACATATATATAGGCATTTAAAAACCCTAGCAAATCAGATTAGGGCCTCCAACACACAAATCCATCAGAAAACTAGGTTAAGCAATCAGAAATTTAGTAGGAAAAAGGGCCTAGGGTGCGGCTGGTTGGTGGGCTAAGGTTAGGGTTTCTAGAAACCCTAACAAGGCAAGGCAAAGTGATCTTAGAAGGCCCAGGTGCGGCATAGGATGAAGGTCCACAAGGAATTTGGGTTTAGGACATCTAAAAGCCCAACGCCAAGGATAGAAACTCTCGAAATTGGAAACCTCCAAGAATAGAAACTTCCAACTTTAGAAACTTTGGTTGCCAATTCCGATTTAGGAAAGATCAACCCAAAATGGAAACTTTTAGGCATAGCTTTCCTACTTCAAGTAGGAAACCTCAAATCTTCAACTCTTCAATTCCATCCCAACCTTGTGTTCCAAGCATGTCCTTTTCAATCCAAGCTCACTTTTTGCTCCAAAAGCTCCAACTTGCATCATTTCATGTAATACGTCCTTTAACCTGAAAACACATGAAAGTAGCTTAAAAGACTACTTTAACGAAGAAAACATAACAAAAATGCATAAGAACTAGCTAACTAAGGCGCATAAATATGCTCCTATCAAATAACAATAAAAAAAACACACAATTCTAGACCCAATAAGTGATTTGGAAGAAAATAGAACTTCAAAGACTCAAAAGACTAAAAGAAAACAAGTTTTGACTCTAAAAACAAGACTTAAAAGCAAGGGGTTTGGTTTTGACGAATTTAAACTTTTAAAACAGAAACTTGGAAAACAAACTTTAAAAATACGAAGTTCATGTAAATTTAGATGGTGAAAGGCTAGTTAGAAGGTTCCTTCTCCACACATGAAACATATGCATATGGCTCGATTTCCAGTTATTCTTTCGACAAACCATGAATGACAATGCCCCAAATTAACTAGATTGCACCAATTAATTTTCAGATTTCCCTAGATTCATTGAATTGAATGGAAGACGCATTACAACCAAATTATTCTTATCAAGGACCCTAACTATGGAATACGCATGACAAAGACACATATCAAAGATCATTAAGTTTAATGGAAATCATAAGCATTGACGAGGCATTCATAACTACGGAATACGCATGTTACTCTTGCCAAGGATTTACTTAACACAATCATGACTAGCGACTTTTACTACTTATGAATATAAGTTAATAACGATTAGGTGAAATTCCCTTATATTCAAGCATCAAATTCATGCATGCAAACTAAGTATGCATCCTTAATCAACACACAAGAACAAGTTATCAATCAAATAGATAAGTAAACCACATTCACGATTTATGAAATCATAACTGGAGGAAATCAAGTCATATAAAACATATGATCATGGCTTCGAGTTCCCCTCTAACTATAAAGAAATTAGTTCCTCATGTTCGCAAATAAACAAAGATAAATAAATTTAAACATTAAAACAAAGATAGAAAACACCTAGAAACGCTCCAACAATCCAAGCTTCTTGAATGGCAAGCACGGCTCCAGATTTCTTCCTTCTTTTCCTCGCAAAACTCACAGCACAGTGAGGGCGAATGGTGTAGTAAATTATGGTAGAGGATGGTGACTAAATGGTGCAGCAAAGGATGGTATTTATAGGCTGAAATTCGCAGCCCCTATGTAGCAAAGGAAAATGATTTAAAGGCCTAATTTGTATAGGATAATAACATACAATCCTTGAAGGAAAAGGCTAAGGCTTTTAGAAAACAAGGGGGAAAGGAATAATCAGGTTTCTAGAAGTTCTAGAAAGGTTTGGGGCGTCACTTTTGTAGGACAAGGGATAAGGTCTTCTAGAAAAGTTGTTTTGTGGCTGATTTCTAGAAAAACAAGGGATAAGGTGTGGCACCTTTGTAGGAGTGGATAAGGGCTTCTAGAAACCAATTTTAATGTGTCCTAATCTGAAAATAAATCCCCCATGCAGCTGGAATTAAATTAGGATAGGATTAGGATAGGATAAGATAAGGTTGGATAAGGTTTTGGATAATGTTCCTTCTTTTGAGCTGATTTCTTATCTTCCTTGACTTGGATTTATTTCTTCACTCTTTTCAGCACATTCCTAGCCTCTTGAACTTCAAATTTGTCCATCCATCTTGCTCCATTCATAAGCTATCCATTTGGTGCCCAAAACTGCCTCAAAATTCTCCAAAATGCACTTTCTTGCCAACTTTGTCATATGAACCTACAAACCCACGAAAATAGCTTAAAACACTATAATAAACATAAACAAACTATGAAAATACAAGAAAACAAGCTAACTAAGTCGCATAAATATGCTCCTATCACCAATATCCACCATGTTGGAATTGTTGAGGTTCTCCCCACATGTAATCTGAATAATCTCTCCAATCTGCATTGTAAGCGTTGGAAAACATGTTGTCCCATGATTGGCTATGGCATTGATAACTCCAAGCATCTTCATTTGCAGCGAATTGAGAACATTGATGAGTTGGATATCCTTGCCCATAGGACACACCACATGTAGGGACACTTTGCATTGTGGTCCTTCCGGCAATCTGTGACAATTGAGAAGTAAGATTCATCAATTGAGCTTGAATGTTAGCAAAATCCATGTCTTACTTCCCTAGTACCTGATATCAAAGAAACAAAACTAAATCAAATATCAAAAGTAAATAAAACAAAGCAAAACAAAATCAGTAACTAAAACAAAAGACACAAAAAAGAAATACAAAGAAACAACGGGGGATTAGCAAAAGTTGCTAATCCCCGGCAACGGCGCTAAAATTTGATGCGTAAAATAACTAAACACACAAATTAAACCCTCTTTTGACAATTGTAGTATATGTATAAGTAGGGATCGTTCTGGATCGGGGATTAGGAGGGCTTGCTAAAACCTCTAAACTGACTGAGAAACACAAAAATAAACTTAAAAACACTTAACAAAACTCACAACAAACTCAACAAGACTCAAAACAGATTATAGAGACTCAAAACTGCCTAAAAACAACTCTAAGGCTGTTTCTGCCACTAACACAAAGTTTGGACGAAAATTGATTTTATCTTGACTTAAAACTCTTAAAAACACAATCTAAAACAAGTTCTAACAAATATGACTCAATAAAGTGAAGGGGAGATTGGTTTTGACGAAATTGAAAACAAAACAAAAACTTTGTAATTAAAACAAATTGTAAAACGGATTGGGAGTTTAAATGGATGATGGATTAGTTAGAGGCTCTTTCTCCATACATGACACGTATGCAAACGACTTGATTTCCAGTTATTCCTTCATGGAATTATGAACGACATTGCCCCAAATTAACTGTGACATCACTAGCTAACTCTCAGATTTCCCTTGTATTATTGGATTGGATGGCATCATTCGACAACCCAAAGCATTCTTCAAAGGTCCCCTACATGACATCGTAATAGAGATACGATCAAAGATCATTACGTTCAATGAAAACCATAAGCAATGACAAAGCACTTGCAACTATGACATCATGTCACTCATGCTAGGAATTGAACTTAACGCGATTGTGACTAACAACCTTCACTACATATGAATATAAGTTTGTAACGATTATGTGAAACATCCTTATACTCTAGCATCAGATTTATGCATGCCAATTAAGTGTCGACCCCTAATTAACAAACACAAATAAGTTATTAATCAAGTAGTTAAGCCAATTGCATTCACGATTCAAGAATTCATAACTGGAATTTATCAAATCAAATTGCACACATAGTCATGGCTTTGAAATCACCCCCTAATTAATAGGGTTTAGTTCCTCATAATCGCAACACAAAGATTATTAAACTTAAACATTGAAAACAAAAGAAAGATTACACCTAGAAACGTTCCAACAATCCAACGTCTTGAATGGCAAGCACGTCCAAGGGTCTCCTTCTTTCTTCTTTGCTGCGGCACAAGGGTGTTTGGTGATGATTTGTGGTGGTGGATGGATGTAGGTAGGTTATGGTGAAGGATGGAATTCTCAGAATGGTCAGCAAGGGCCTTTATTTATATGGGAAGGAAGGGCTACGAATTTGAAGGTTTTAGGGAAGGATTTATGTAGGAAAAAGAATGTGATTTTGGGTCAGAAAATAGGCAAGAAAGGTGCGGGAATTAAAGAGAAAAGGAAAGGGAAATTCGGCAGAAATTGTAGGACAGATTTAGGAATGTGTTTTGAAGCACAAAATAGGTAAGAAAGGATGTTGGGTGCGGCATAGGGTTTTAGGGAAAAGGAAATATGTTTTAGGACATAAAATAGGAAGGAGAATCTATCCCTTGTGCGGCAAGGGATGGAACAAACCAGGAATGTGGTTTAGATGTAGAAAATAGGAAAGAAAGGTTGTGTCTTGTGCAGCAAAGAACTAGAAATTAAAAGGATAGTGCGGCAATATTTAGGGCAAGTTCTAAGACTTCTAGAAACATGTAATTAGGCAACCTAACATGTTTTGAAACCCTTTTGTGGCTGGAATATAGGTGAGGAAGGATTAGGAAACTTTCAAGCCAAGAATAGAAACTTTCAAGAATAGAAACCTCAAAGAATAGAAACTTCAAACTTTGGAAACCTTGGCTTCCAATTCTGAACTCTTTGTTTTCATTTTCATTTCTTCATTTCTTCATTTCTTTCATCTCATTATTCATTCCTAGCCTCCTTTGAATTCTAAGTTGATTTCCTTACTTTGCTTACTATTGCTTTAAGAACCTTTGTTTATCCTTACCTTTCTTTGTTAGCCAATACCCTTAGCCCCGTTACAACCCTTAGACTTTAATCTTGGTTGTTGTGTGTTTCAATGTGGAGTTTGGGATTGGTATGAGCATATGGTATTCTTGGTTCTCGCATCTAAGTAGTGACATTCCGTTCATGAGATCATATATATATACATGCATTAATAATTCCAGAAAGTGCCTTCTTTGATTATAACATATGTGAGTGCTAGTCTACATGTTTACATTAATCTTCTCACATATACCTAGTATAGGGAGTGTAGTCAGAAAATCTGTGTGAAAATAGATAGTATATCCGGTGAGGAATTGAGGGAATTCTCTAAGGCATGTTACTACATTCAAAACATTGTTCTAATTGATTAAATGTGAGCTAGTGAGTGGTGACTGGGATTAAATGTATGCTCGAGAGTAAGGATGGCTAAAATTTACGTGAGTAGTGATTTTTAGCATGTCATGTTTCATTGGAAATCCCTGAGGCGAACGTTGGAAGGTCTAGGTTATGTTTTGTTTGTTTTGTTTTGCTCGAGGGCTAGCAAAAGCTAAGTGTGGGGGAATTTAATAGGAGCATATTTATGGGACTTAGTTAGCTTGTTTTCTTACACTTTCATAGTTAGTTTCTGTTTATTATAGTGTTTTAAGCTATTTTCGTGTGTTTGTAGGTCCAAATGACAAAGTTGGCAAGAAAGTGCATCTTGGAGCATTTTAAAGCAGTTTTGGGCCAAGAATGGATAGGACATGCATGGAGCAAGGTGGATGGACGTTTTTGAAGCTCAAGAGGCTAGGAATGTGCTAAAAGGATGAAGAAAATAAATTGAAGACAAAAAAGATAAGGAATTAGCTCAAAAGAAGGAAACATTATCCAAAACCTTATCCAACCTTATGTTATCCAAACAAACCTTATCTTATCTTATCATGCCTTAAATCCAGCTGCAAGGGGACCTAAAAACTTGGTTTCTAGAAGCCTTATATGTTCCCTTCCTTTGTTGCACCTAATATAGTAAGAAAGAAGACTGGTAATAGGTCTCTTTTCTTTTGGAAAAATCGATCTAAGTGTAGCCTGTTTTTTATTCATCCAATTGTGGAGAGTGAGTCTAGTTTCATACTCTTTTGATCCACTTGCCCAGGAGGGAGTATTCCGGTTACGGCTAGGAAGTTTGCCCATTCGACCGCAAGAAGAGGGAGAAGAAGCTTCGTAGTGGCATTCCTCCGACGAGCTACCGAACTCCTAACCGAATAATAAAGATGATCTCGAGTTGATGTTCCAGTTTATTATGCCTTTTATTTCTTAATATTAATAGTAAATATCCCTAACTGCTAAGTAATCCACCAAAAGCGGAGGTCTTTGCCAACAAAGCATTGGTGCTGATGTGAAAATTAACTAACACACAAATTAAACCCTCTTCTTGACAATTGTAGTATGGATAAGCAGGGATCGTTCTAGACCGGGGATTAGGAGGGATTGCTAATCTACTCTAAACTGACTCAAAAACACATAAATAAACTTAAAAACACTTAACTAGACTTAAAGAACTCAAAACAAATTGAAAAGACTCAAAACTAACTACAATGACTCAAAACAACTTAAAACAACTAGATAGACTCAAACTAGATACTAGGAAGTGATTTAGACGAAAATTGAATTAAACTTGACTCAAAACACTTAAAAACACAAACTAAGATAGATTCTAACTAATTTGACACACTAAAGTAAAGGGGATTGGGTTTTGGACGAATTTAAAGTAAAACAAGTAACTAAAAACTTAAGACAGATTTTGAACGAATTTGGGATAAATGGATGGGTGATAGGCTAGCTAGAGGGTTCTTCTTCACACATGACACACTTGTACATGAATCGATATCCAATTGCTTTTCAATAAATTATGAAGCTCAACACCACAAATTAACCGTAATGCACTAATTAACCCTCTGATTTTCCTTTACTCATTGAATTGGATGAATGCATGCGACAACCCAAATCATTCTCCAAAGGTCCCCTACATGAATGCATAATAGAGATACATACAATCAGAGATCATTACGTTCCATGAAAATCATAAGTGTTGACGAGACATTTGTAACTATGAATGCATGATACGTTTGCCAAGAATTCAATTAACGCGATTGTGACTAGCAACCTTCTCTACTCATGAATATAAATTTGTAATGATTAGGTGAAACTCATTTATATTCTAGCATCAAATTCATGCATGAAAACTAAGTATGCATCCTTAATCAACATACAAGAATCAGTTTTGAAAGAACAGTTAATTGGATTGCATTCACAACTTATCAAATCACAATTGGAAGAAATCAATTCATATTGCAAATATGTTCATGGCTTTGAAATTCCCCCTAGCCAAAAGGGGTTTAGTTCCTCGTACTTGCAATTAAATAGAAAAAATTGAAATTAAACATTGAAAACCAAGTAGAATACACCTATAATGCTCCAGCAATCAAAATTGAATGGCTAGAACAACTCCAAGCAATCCTCTTTCCTTGCAAATATGTGGCACAAGGCTGTGAGTGGTGAATGGATGGTGATAGGGGCATATTTATGCACCTTAGTTAGCTTGTTTTTGTGCATTTAAGTTGTTTTTCCTTAGTTAAGTAGTCTTTTAAGCTAGTTTTATGTGTTTTCAAGTTTTATGGGTAAAGTATACAAAAAGATGCATTTTGGAGCCTTTTGGAGCACAATTGAGCTTGGATTGGACATCACATACTTGGAGCCAAAAGAATGGACAAAATTGAAGATTTGATGATGATGATTCCTACTTGAACAAGGTTTCCTAGTTGAAGTAGGAAAGTGCTGATGCGAAATAGATAAGCACACAAATTAAACCCTCTTTTTGTCAAATTGTAGTAAAGATGTAAGTAGGGATCGTTCTAGACTGGGGATTAGGAGAGATTGCTAAACACTTGAAAACTGACTTAAAAACATAAAAACAAAGTTTAAAACTTACTAGCACACAAATTAAACCCTCTTTTGTCAAATTGTAGTAGAGATGTAAGTAGGGATCGTTCTAGACCGGGGATTAGGAGGGATTGCTAAACACTTGGAAACTGACTTAAAAACTTAAAAACGAAGTTTAAAACACTAAACTAGACTCAAAGAATGCAAAACTAAAGGTTAAAACACTTAAACAAACCTAAAACTCAAAACAGCAACCTAATGACTCAAAACTGCCTAAAAACCACTTTCTGGGCAGTTTTGAGAACCTAACAAGAACTTGGACGAATTTGGGTGAAAACTTGAATCAAAACACTTAGAAACACAAATCAAAACACTTTCTAACTAATCTAAGACTTCAAAATAAAGGGGGATTTGTTTTGGACGAAAATTGAAAACAAAACAGAAACTTAAAACTAAACAGATTGTAAAACGTTTTTGGATGAAAAGGATGGATAAAAGGCTAGTTAGGAGGTTCTTCTCCACACATGTCACACTTGCAAGCAAAACGATTTTCAGTTGTTCTTCCGATAAACTATGAATACTCAACGCCCCAAATTAACCGTGAATTGCACTAATTAACCCTCAGTTTTTCCACAAGTTATTAAGTTGGATGATTGCATACGACAACCCAAAACATTCCCTACAAGTTCCCTACATGAATTGCATAATAGAGATACAAGCAAGAATCATTAAGTTCTATGAAAAACATAAGCATTGACGAAGCATTCGTTACTATGAATTGCATGAAACTTATGCCAAGAATTCATTCAACGCGATCGTTTTCAAGCGACCTTCACTACTTGTGATTATAAGATTGTAACTATTAGGTGAAACTCCCTCATAATCTAACATCATATTCATGCATTGATAGGAGCGTATTTATGCGCCTTAGTTAGCTAGTTCTTATGCATTTCCATGGTGTTTTCTTAGTTAAAGTAGTCTTTTAAGCTAGTTTTATGTGTTTTCAGGTTTTAAGGCCAAAGGATGCAAGAAGATGCATTTTGGAGCTTTTTGAAGCAAAATTGGGCTTGGAATGATTATCACATAATTGGAGCCAAAGTTTAGACGAATTTGAGGACTTGAAGATGATGATTCCTACTTGAACAAGGTTTCCTAGTTGAAGTAGGAAAGTGCTTACATGAAGGAGGATTCCTAATCGACGAAGGATTCCTAATCAACGAAGGATTCCTAATTGAAGATGGATTCCTAATCACATGAGGATTCCTACTCCAATAAGGATTCCTACTTGAAATAGGAAAGTTAAGCCAAAGTTTCCTACTTTGGCTTGATTTCTCCTAAATGTCCCTAAAAGTTCCAGCAATTATGAAGACTTCCTAAGCATTCTAGGACATCAAATACACATCTCTTGCACCTTTTGAACCCTTGCCACACTCCCCTTGGTATTTCCTCTTCCTTATTTCCTGATTCTAGGCTTTAAAACACTTTCCTTTTGTGTTTTAAACCCTAGCCGAATTTCCCTTGCTATTTCCTTTAAGTTTCTGATTTTATTTCCTAATTCTAGAATCCTTAGACTTAATTTCTGATTTCCTAATTAACCTAGGGTTTTAATTTCTGTTTTCCTTTAAATAAACCTCCTTGTTGCAGCCACAAAACATTCCATTCAGCCACACTCTCCCAAATTCGTCAAAACCCATCCACAACCTCAGAAACCATTCCTCCTCCATCTCTGCCGATTTCCACCACCATTCTTCATATCCACACCTTCCACACAACACCCACACACCATCCCCAAGCCTTGCCGTGCCTCTATACCACCCATAATCCATTCTACATCACAAAAACAGCCCAGAAACCACATCATTCCAATCTGCCGCAAGGGGAAGAGAAGGAGACAGTTCACAAAGTTGTTTGGCTTCTTCAATCTGAGTTGTTGAACAATTTTAGGTGTATTCTATCTTATATTTCAATGTCTACTTCTTGTAATCTTTGTTTTTCATTGAGTATGATTGGCTAAATTCGTTTTGGCTAAGGGTGTATTCGAAACCATGTTTATTTATGTGAAATAAGTTGATTACTTCCAGTTATCGTTTCATAAGTCGTGAATACAATTTGCTTAACCGTTTAATTCAAAACTTATTCTTGTATGTTGATTGAGAGTGCACACTTGATTTGCATGCTGGAATTTGGTGCTAGAATATAAGTTTGTTTCACCTAATCGTTATGAATTTATATTCGCAAGTAGTGAAGATCGCTAGTCACGATCGTGTTAAGTAGATTCATGGCAGGAGTATCATGCTTTTCATAGTTACAATTGCCTTGTCGATGCTTATGATTTCCAAAGAACTTAATGATTCTAACTTGTATCTTTATCATGCTGTTCATATAGAGAACTTGTTAGGAATAATTTGTTTGCGATGCATATTCATCCAATTCAATGATTCTAGGGAAATCTGAAAGTTAATTTAAGCGAACCTAATTAACTTGGAGTGTCGAGGTTCATAACTTATTGAATTGATAACTGGAAATCGATTTACGTTGCTTAAATTTCATGGGTGGAGAAGAACCCCTTAGCCATTCCATCACCCATTGATTCATCACATTTAGTTTACAATTTGTTTTAATTTACAATCTGTGCATTTAGTTCAAATTCGTCCAAACACAATTCCCCCATATTTTGTTAAGTTTGAGTCTTCATAATCTGTCCTCTTTGGTGTTTTTAAGTATTTTGAGTCATAAGTTTTGTCAAATTCGTCCAAATCTTGTCTTAGTTGCTGTTTGAGTCAATTAACTTGTTTTAGTCAGTTTTGGGCAGATTTGAGTGTTTCAAGTCAGTTTTGGGCAGTTTTTGTGTTTCTAAGTCGATTTGTATTAGATTAGCACCCCTAGTTAATCCCCGGTTAGAACGATCCCTACTTACATCATTACTACAATTGTCACAAATAGGGTTTAATTTGTGTGTCAAGTTAATTTTCACATCATGCATGAAAACTAAGCGTGCACTCTCAATCAACATACACAAATAAGTTATCAATCAAGTAGATGAACGAATTAAATCCATAACTTATGAAATAACAACTGAATGTAATCAAATCATATTGCAAGCATGTACATGGTTTCGAATCCCCCCCCAACTAAGGGGGCTTAGTTCCTCATACTCACAACACAAAGTTTATTGAATTGAAACATTGAAAACATAAGAAAGATTCTAAAAGTTCCAGCAATCTGCAATAGACTAGCAAGCACATTCAAGAGCACTCCTTCTTCCTTCTTGTTGCGGCACCAGGTATGGAGATGGTTTGGATGGGTTTTGGATGGTGTAGAATGGTGGAAAAGTTTCTAGGATGGGTGTATGGCACGGCTAGGGGGGTTTGGGTTCAGAAAATATGGATTTGGGTGAAGGATGGGCACGCAAAGGTAGTGGTGATGGTTCTGGCGTGAATGGGACTGAATAGAGATGTTTGTGGCTGCACAAGAATGTTTATTTAAAGGGATTAGGAAATTAAAAACCCTAGACTCTTTTGGTAAACAGAAATTTAGTCAAAAGCTTCTATAAACAGGAAATTAAATCAGGAACTTAAGGGAAATTAGCCAAAAGGTGCGGCACTAACCTAAAACAGATTAGGAAGGTGTTTTAGGTCAGATTTTGGGAAAGAAACCCTCTCCGTTGCACGGCAAGGAAGAGGAAAGGATGAGGGAGGTGCGGCAAAGGTCCTAGAATGGTTTAGGACCTTTGTTTTGGTGTCCCAAAGTGCATAAAAGGTATTCAAAGTGGCTGGAAATTAAGGACATTTAGGAATAGGGAAGGTCAACCAAAATAGGAAACCTTGGCTTAACTTTCCTACTTCAAATAGGAATCCTTCTTGGAGTAGGAATCCTTGTTCTTCTAGGAATCTTCAAATGAGTTGGAATCCTTCTTCAATTAGGAACCCTCGAATGAGTAGGAATCCTTCTTCAATTAGGAATCCTCGAATGAGTAGGAATCCTTCTTCAATTAGGAATCCTTTGTTGATTAGGAATCCTTCTTGGATTAGGAAACCAACTTTCTTCAAGACTTCAATTCATCCATTCCTTTTGCTCCAAAAGGCTCCATTTTGCTTCTTTTTGCACACTTTGACCTTAGAACCTGAAAACACAGAAAAGTGATTTTAAACACTAAAATAGCTAAGTAAACACAACCTAAATGCACGTTGGGCACCAAATGGATAGCTTATGAATGGAGCAATATGGATGGACGAATTTGAAGTTCAAGAGGCTAGGAATGTGCTGAAAAGAGTGAAGAAATAAATCCAAGTCAAGGAAGATAAGAAATTAGCTCAAAAGAAGAAACATTATCTAAAACCTTATCCAACCTTATCTTATCTTATCCTATCCTTGATGTGAAAAATATGTTGACACACAAATTAAACCCTCTTTTTATCAATTGTAGCAATGTATGTAAGTAGGGATCGTTCTAGACCGGGGATTAGGAGGGATTGCAAAATCACTTGGAATTGACTCAAAAATGTAAAAACAAGTATACAAACACTAACTAGACTCAAAGAATGTAAAACTATAACTTAAAACACCAAAACAAACCAAAAGACTCAAAATAACACAAAAGCACTCAAAACTGCCTTAAAAGCACAATCTGGGCAGTTTTGGACACTAAGCACCAAATTGGACGAATTTGGGTTTTAACTTGAACCAAAACACTTAAAAACACAAAGTAAAACACTTACTAACTAATTTGACACTTTGAAACAAAGGGGGATTGGTTTTGGACGAAATTAAAAACAAAACAAACTTTGTTAATTAGAACAGATTGTAAAAACGAATTTGATTTAAATGGGTGAATGGAAGGCTAGCTAAGGGGTTCATCTCCACACATGTTATACTTGCATACAAAACGATTCCCAATTGTTTTTCAATAAACCATGAATTCTCAATGCCCCAAGTTAATTAGGTCCGCTTAAATTAACCTTCAGATTTTCCTAACGTTATTGAATTGGATGATTGCATACGACAACCCAAAACATTCCCCACAAGTCCCCTACATGATTGCATAATAGAGATACAAGCAAGAATCATTAAGTTCTATGGAAACCATAAGCATTGACGAAGCACTTGTTACTATGATTGCATGAAACTTATGCCAAGAATTTACTTAACGCGATTGAGATCATCAACCTTTACTACTTGTGAATATAAGTCCATAACGATTAGGTGAAATTTCCTTATATCCTAGCATTCAATCTATGCATGATAATTAAGCGTGCACTCTCAACCAACACACACAAATCAATGTAATTCACATAGATAAGTAAATTGAATTCACAACTTATGAAACGCAATTAGAAGTAATCAAATCATAACGCAAGCATAAACATGTATTTCGAATCCCCCCCTAGCCAAGGGGGGGGTTAGTTCCTCATACACACAAAACAAAGAGAATTGAATTTAAACATTGAAATCAAAGGAAAAGAAACACCTAGAAATTCCAGCGACGCGAACTTGAATTGCATGAACTTCCGAGCTTCCTTCTCCTCCTCCTTGGTGCGGCAAAGGACTTTAGGGACAGGTTGGGACTTTAGGTGTATGGATGCATGGTTATGGATGGATGTAGTAGTGTTTAGGGGGTGGGGATGGTGCGGCAAGACTTAAAACTAGGGGGAATGGTGTTTGGTGGGTGCGGCAAGAGTGTAGAGAGGGTTGGATGAAATTCTGGAATTAATTGTGAATTGTGGTGAGTGGTGATCTGATTTTGGGGTTAATATGAGTATATATAGGCACTTAAAACCCTAGGGGAATCATATATGGATTAGAAAAACCCAAATCCACAAGGAAATAGGTCTAAACAATCAGATTTTGCAAAGGAAAAGGGATAAGGGTGCAGCAGCAATGGGATAAGGTGATAAGGTTTCTAGAATGCCTTGCAAGGCAAGGAATTAGGGTATCTAGAAGCTAGGGTGCGGCACCAATGTAGGGATTAAGGATAGGGCTTCTAGAAAGCCCCAAAACTGATAGGAATTGCATGAAACCCACGGCAAGGATGGAAACCTTCTAGAAACTTCTCATTTGTGTCCTACAACACTTAGGAGTCCTTCTAACATTAGGAAAACATGTTCCAATCCTCTCTTGACTTGGAATTCTTCTCCTACTTCATCTTGGAAACCTTTCCTTCTTGGACTTGGAAATCTTCTTTGTAGCTGCAACTTGATGCCATTTGGATTTAACTTTCCTACTTCGAGTAGGAAACCTTGTTTGAGTAGGAATCTTCATTCTTCTAGGAATCCATCTTCAACTAGGAATCCCTCGTTGATTAGGAATCCTTCTTCAATTAGGAATCCTTTGTTGACTAGGATTTCATCTTCTAATTAGGCACTTTCCTACTTCGACTAGGAAACCTTGCTCAAGTAGGAAAAATCATCTTCAAATCTTCAATTTCGTCCATCCTCTTGGCTACAAGCATATGATGTCCATTCCAAGCTCTAATGTGCTCCAAAAGGCTCCAAAATGCATCCTTTTGCATACTTTGCCCTCAGAACCTGAAAACACATAAAACTAGCTTAAAAGACTACTCCTCATTATGCACCATTCGGCTTAGGTGGTCAGCCACCACGTTTTCACTTCCCTTCTTGTCCCGAATCTCTAAGGATTGTGTTTTATTTTCCTATGCAACTTAGGCCTTTAAAACCTTGCCCTTTGCTACCTAGGAGATGGGATTTTCAGCCTATAAATACAAGCCCTTGCCGCACACATCATTCACCGCCCTCTACCAGATTTTCACTACACCATTCACCCAAACATACCTCATTGTGCTGTGAGTTTGCAAGGAGAAGAAGGAAGAACTCTTGGAGCCGTGCATGCCATTCAAGATGTTGGATTGTTGGAGCGATTCTATGTGTTTTCTATCTTTATGTCAATGTTTAAATTTATTTATCTTTGTTTATTTGCGAACATGAGGAACTAATTTCTTTATAGTTAGAGGGGAATTCAAAGCCATGATCATATGTTTTATATGACTTGATTTCCTCCAGTTATGATTTCATAAATCGTGAATGTGGTTTACTTATCTATTTGATTGATAACTTGTTCTTGTGTGTTGATTAAGGATGCATACTTAGTTTGCATGCATGAATTTGATGCTAGAATATAAGGGAATTTCACCTAATCGTTATTAACTTATATTCATAAGTAGTAAAAGTCGCTAGTCACGATTGTGTTAAGTAAATCCTAGGCAAGAGTAACATGCGTATCCCATAGTTATGAATGCCTCGTCGATGCTTATGATGTCCATTGAACTTAATGATCTTTGATATGTGTCTCTATCATGCGTATTCCATAGTTAGGGTCCTTGATAAGAATAATTTGGTTGTAATGCGTCTTCCATTCAATTCAATGAATCTAGGGAAATCTGAGAATTAATTGGTGCAATCTAGTTAATTTGGGGCATTGTCATTCATGGTTTGTCGAAAGAATAACTGGAAATCGAGTTGTATGCATATGTTTCATGTGTGGAGAAGGAACCGTCTAACTAGCCTTTCACCATCTTAATTTTACATCAATTTCGTATTTTTAAAGTTTGTTTTCAAAGTTTCTGTTTTAAAAGTTTAAATTCGTCAAAATAAAACCCCTTGTTCTTAAGTCTTGTTTTTAGAGTCAAAACTTGTTTCCTTTAAGTCTTTTGAGTCTTTTAACTTTTATTTTCGTCCAAATCACTTATTAGGTCTAGAATTGAGTTTTTTTTATTGTTTCTTGCTGTTTTTAGTGTTTTGAGTTAGTTTTGAGTCTATAGTTTAGTGTTTTTCAGTCTTATTTGTGTTGATTAGCATCCCTTCTAATCCCCGGCTAGAACGATCCCTACTTACATATACTACAATCATAGGGTTTTAATTTGAGTGTCAAGTTAATTTTCACACCAACGGCAAGGAAGAGGAAAGGATGAGGGAGGTGCGGCAAAGGTCCTAGAATGGTTTAGGACCTTTGTTTTGGTGTCCCAAAGTGCATAAAAGGTATTCAAAGTGGCTGGAAATTAAGGACATTTAGGAATAGGGAAGGTCAACCAAAATAGGAAACCTTGGCTTAACTTTCCTACTTCAAGTAGGAATCCTTCTTGGAGTAGGAATCCTTGTTCTTCTAGGAATCTTCAAATGAGTAGGAATCCTTCTTTAATTAGGAATCCTCGAATGAGTAGGAATCCTTCTTCAATTAGGAATCCT
>VIEB01002191.1:0-18528 GCA_006547085.1 Malus baccata | reverse complement strand
TAGGGTTTTAATTTGAGTGTCAACATAATTTTCACATCAAATTTTGGCGCCGTTGCCGGGGATTAGCAAAATTGCTAATTCCCCTTTCTTTCTTTTTCGTTTCTGATTTTCTTTCGTTTATTTTACTTTTGATATTTGATTTAGTTTTCTTTCTTTGATTTCAGGTTCTAGGGAAGTAAGACATGGATTTTGCTAACATTCAAGCTCAATTGGCGAATCTTACTTCTCAATTGTCACAGATTGCCGGAAGGACTACAATGCAAAATGTCCCGACATTTGGTGTGTCTTATGGGCACGGATATCAAACTCATCAACATCCTCAATTCACTGTGAACGAAGATTGATAGGAGCATATTTATGCGCCTTAGTTAGCTAGTTCTTATGCATCTTTGTTATGTTTTCTTCGTTAAAGTAGTCTTTTAAGCTACTTTCATGTGTTTTCAGGTTTAAAGGACATATTACATGAAATGATGCAATTTGGAGCTTTTGGAGCAAAAAGTGAGCTTGGATTGAAAAGGACATGCTTGGAACACAAGGTTGGGATGGAATTGAAGAGTTGAAGATTTGAGGTTTCCTACTTGAAGTAGGAAAGCTAAGCCTAAAAGTTTCCATTTTGGGTTGATCTTTCCTAAATCGGAATTGGCAACCAAGGTTTCTAAAGTTGGAAGTTTCTATTCTTGGAGGTTTCCATTTTCGTGAGTTTCTATTCTCGGCTTTGGGCTTTTGGATGACCCATCCTTACCTCTTGGACCTATGCCGCACCTAAACCCTAACCCTAGCCCACTTAATCAGCCGCACCTAGGCCTCGTTCACATGCAAAAATCTGATTATAAACCCTAAGCCCATGCCGCACCTTTCCATCCTAGAAGCCCTATTTTACAAACCTTAACCCTAGCCCATTGTTTCAATCTGATTTCATTAGGGTTTTAGGTGCCTATATATATGTGTTTTACTCCTTTGGCCGATCATCACCCTCTCTATATTCAGAAATTCGTCAAAACCCTACTTCCCCACCTTGCCGCAGCCTTCATCCATTCCAGCCACATTTATACACCTTGCCGCAGCCTTCATCCATTCCAGCCACATTTATACACCTTGCCGCACCACCATATCATCCTAATTCCCTTCCTAAACCAAAACCACATCCAAAAACCCCTTTAACCATCTCTACCGCAGCAAGGAGAAGAAGAAGAGGAGCTTGACGTGCAGAAATTCAAAGTGGAATTCTTGGGCGTTTTAGGTGTAATCTTTCCTATGTCTTCGATGTTTCAATTCAATAAACTTTATGTTGTGGGTATGAGGAACTAAACCCCCTTAGTTGGGGGGTAATTCGAAACCATGTACATGCTTGCAATTTTATTCGATTTCATTCAGTTGTTATTTCATAAGTTGTGGATTCAATTCGTTCATCTATTTGATTGATAACTTATTTGTGTATGTTGATTGAGAGTGCACGCTTAGTTTTCATGCATGAATATGATGCTAGATTATGAGGGAGTTTCACCTAATAGTTACAATCTTATAATCACAAGTAGTGAAGGTCGCTTGAAAACGATCGCGTTGAATGAATTCTTAGCATAAGTTTCATGCAATTCATAGTAACGAATGCTTTGTCAGTGCTTATGTTTTTCATAGAACTTAATGATTCTTACTTGTATCTCTATTATGCAATTCATGTAGGGAACTTGTAGGGAATGTTTTGGGTTGTCGTATGCAATCATCCAACTTGATAACTTATCGAAAAACTGAGGGTTAATTAGTGCAATTCACGGTTAATTTGGGGCATTGAGTATTTATAATTTATTGGAAGAACAACTGAAAATCGTTTTGTTTGCAAGTGTGACATGTGTGGAGAAGAACCTCCTAACTAGCCTTTTATCCAACCTTTTCATCCAAAAACGTTTTTACAATCTGTTTTAGTTAAAGTTTCTGTTCTTGTGTTAAATTTTCATCCAAACCAAATCCCCCTTTATTTTGAAGTCTTAGATTAGTTAGAAAGTGTTTTGATTTGTGTTTCTAGGTGTTTTGATTCAAGTTTTCATTAAAATTCGTCCAAATAGGTGTAGGTGCTCAAAACTGCCCAGAAAGTGGTTTTTAGGCAGTTTTGAGTCTTCTAGTTGCTGTTTTGAGTTTTATGTTTGTTTAAGTGTGTTAAACTTTAGTTGTGCATTCTTTGAGTCTAATTTAGTGTTTTAAACTTTGTTTTTGAGTTTTTAAGTCAGTTTCCAAGTGTTTAGCAATCCCTCCTAATCCCCGGTCTAGAACGATCCCTACTTACATCTTTACTACAATTTGACAAAAAGAGGGTTTAATTTGTGTGCTTATCTATTTCGCATCAAAGATGCTTGGGGTTATCAAGGCTATGATCAACCAAGCAACAACATGTTTTCCAACGCTTACAATTCGGCTTGGAGAGATCATTCAAATTATATGTGGGGGGAACCTCAACAATTCCAACAAGATGGATATTGGCAGCAAGAGGAGTTCTATTCAAGACCTATGCAATATGCTCAATCAAATTCAAGTTCGTCAATAAATTGTGATCAAATTCTTCAAGTACTAACCTCTTTGACGCAGGACCAACAAAATCAAGACAAGAAGTTGGATAAATTGAAGAGTCAAATGGGAGAGATTATGGAATTCATGGTACAAATTAAAGAGCAAAGTGAATTCTCCAACGCAAATATTGTAAATTCAATGGAAGATTTTGAAATTACTGAAGCCATCACTTTGGGAAGTGCCATGGAGGTTGGAGCTGAACCAAAGGCATCCAAACAAAGCCAAGAGGAGGACGAGCAACTGCTAATTGAGGAAGAGCACTCTGTGCCGCAAGGGAAGGGAAGAGCACTCTGTGCCGCAACCTTTTAAGGCTCCTACGCCACCCAATTCGAGTAAGGTTGTTTCAAATTCAATTATTTTTTACCCTATTCCACCAAATGTGCCTTTCCCTAGCAGGTTTATGCAATCCACAAAAGATTTGGGAAAGAAAGACATCTTGGAAACCTTTCCAAAGATTCAAGAGGAAAAAGTGGCTGGGGATTATATAGAATTCATCAAAGAGCATGTACTTGAGACAACCATCCCCAAAGAAGTTGAATTTGATGACACGGGACAAATCACTGCCCTAATGCCCACTCTGGCCGAGAGCAAGCCTAGTGAAAGTGTTGAATATGCTGCTACTTTCGAGTTCTCATTGCAGCACATTGGTGAGCCACCTCCTCCAATTCCAATTCCCATTTCAATTAATAGGTTGTTACCTTATTTGGCGCAGGTGCCCAATCGAATCCAAATTGGTGGGAGAATTTACACGGACTTTAGGAAGCTCAATGCCATAATCAGGAAGGATCACTATCCCCCTCCATTCATAGATCCAATGCATGGAAGTTTTGAGGACCATGTTGTGGAGGATGTACTCGTGTTCTTGTCGCAACACACAGGTAAGCCACCTCCTCAAATTTCAAGTTCGTTTTATACTGACATGTTGTTGAGTTCAATGATCCAGGCACCCATTTTGGAATTTAAACCATTACCGAATCATTTCAAGTATCACCTTCCATTCAAAGATCAATTCCATGGTGTGGGGACCATTATTTGCTTGTTTTTTGTGTGAGTCTATGTTTGAAACATTGAGGACAATGTTTGGTTTAAGTGTGGGGGGGTAAACAAAGTGTTTTTGTGTCAAATTCAGAGGATTTTACCACCTAACATTTCAAAGGTTGTTTTTCATTGTTTTTAAGTGTTTTTAGAATGTTTTGATGTGTTTTGATGTGGCTTTACCAGAAAATCCGACTCTTTTTGGTATTTTTCAAACTTTATCGAATTTTCCTAGGGTTTTCTGTTATATAACACTAAAACATCCCAGCCGGACGGTACCTCCGTTTAAGCTTGACTAGGTTCCACGGCATGGAGGGGTACCTCCTCCACGACATGCTCCTCAAACGTCTCGTAATAGGGCTTCAATCGATGCCCATTCACTTTGAATTCTTGCTGCGTCCTTAAACTTTTGATTTGCACTGCACCGTGAGGGAAAACATTAGTGACAATAAAAGGACCAACCCATTTGGAACGCAACTTACCCGGAAACAACCGAAGGCGAGAATTGAACAACAACACTTTCTGCCCAATAGAGAACGTCTTGGCACGAATCATCTTGTCATGGAATGCCTTCGTTTTCTCCTTGTAAATCCGGGCATTCTCATATGCTTCATTTCGGATTTCATCAAGCTCACACAATTGAAGCTTTCTATGTAAACCTGCGGCATCAAGGTCCAAATTAAACGTTTTGACGGCCCAATGTGCACGATGCTCTAACTCGACAGGAAGATGGCATGGCTTCCCATAGATGAATTGAAAAGGTGACATCCCAATGGGGGTTTTGTAGGCAGTGCGATACGACCACAATGCATCGTTTAAGCGCAAATTCCAATCCTTCCTTGTAGGCCCCACGGTCTTCTCAAGAATCTGCTTGATTTCCCTATTTGAAACCTCGGCTTGCCCGCTCGTTTGAGGATGATAAGGTGTGGCCACCTTATGCGTGACATTGTATTTCTTGAGCAACGCCTCGATGGTTCGATTACAAAAATGGGAACCTCCATCACTGATTAGCACTCGTGGCATTCCAAACCTTGCAAAAATGTTAGTTTTCACAAAATCTGCAACCACTCGAGAATCATTAGTTCGGGTGGCTTTTGCTTCCACCCATTTCGACACATAGTCCACAGCAAGCAATATATAAAGAAATCCTTGTGACGAAGGAAAGGGACCTATAAAATCAATACCCCAAACATCAAAGATTTCAACACCAAAAATGGGGGTTTGCGGCATTTGTTGTTTAGTACCAATATTGCCCGTTCTTTGGCATCTATCACAAGACATGCAAAATGTTCTAGCATCCCTAAAGATGGTAGGCCAATAGAAACCACATTCTAACACCTTAAGTGCTGTTCTTTGAGTGCCAAAGTGTCCCCCACAAGCATAAGTGTGACAAAAGGTTAGAATAGCATTAAACTCAGAATCGTGCACACACCTACGTATAACTTGGTCAGGGCAATATTTCCATAAATACGGGTCATCCCACACATAAAACCATGCCTCTTTCTTCAATTTATCACATTGGTGTTTAAGTAATTCACTAGGAACATGTTTAGACACCAAATAATTCACCAAATCAGCATACCACGGTTCACTTACCTTGACGGACATCAGTTGCTCATTTGGGAATGTCTCTATGATAGGCACGGCATCCTCCTCATGCACCTTACGGCTCAAGTGGTCAGCCACCACGTTTTCACTTCCCTTCTTATCCCCGATTTCGATATCGAACTCTTGGAGAAGAAGCATCCAACGAATGAGTCGTGGTTTGGCTTCCTTCTTGGTGAACAAATACTTCGATGCTGCATGGTCAGTATAAATAATAACTTTAGTACCAAGCAAATAAGAACAGAATTTATCTAAAGCAAATACAACAGCAAGAAGTTCTTTTTCAGTGGTAGAATAATTCAATTGTGCATCATTTAAAGTCCGAGAGGCATAATAGATAACATGCGGCCTTTTTTCCTTCTTTGGCCCCAAAACAGCTCCTAATGCATAATCGGAAGCATCACACATAAGCTCAAAAGGAAAGCTCCAATCCGGTGGAACTATGATAGGGGCCGAAGTTAGCATTTCTTTGAGGTGATTGAACGCCTTCTCACACTCCTCGTTGAAGTCAAACGCCACATCTTTCTGGAGGAGACGGCAAAGAGGGTTTGAGATTTTGGAGAAGTCCTTGATAAATCACCTATAAAATCCTGCATGACCAAGAAACGAACGAATCTCTCGAACCGAAGTAGGAGAGGGTAAGTGGCGTATAAGATCTATTTTCGATTTATCCACTTCAATTCCTCTTTCTGAAACAATATGCCCCAGAACTATGCCTTGTCTAACCATAAAGTGACATTTTTCCCAATTAAGCACAAGGTTAGTTTCTACACATCGTTTCAAAATTATTGTGAGATTTTCCAAACAACCATCAAATGAATCACCAAACACACTGAAATCATCCATAAATACCTCAATAATCTTTTCCACAAAATCTGAAAAGATACTTACCATACACCTTTGAAACGTGGCCGGAGCATTGCATAAACCAAAAGGCATGCGACGATAAGCAAAAGTACCAAAGGGGCATGTGAAAGTTGTCTTTTCTTGGTCATCCGGCGCTATGACAATCTGATTATATCCAGAATAACCATCAAGGAAACAGTAAAAAGAATGACCGGCTAACCTTTCAAGCATTTGATCAATGAACGGCAAAGGGAAGTGGTCCTTCCTTGTGGTGGCGTTGAGCTTCCTATAATCAATGCACACTCTCCAACCTGTTTGGATACGGGTTGGTACAAGCTCATTCTCGGCATTTTTCACCACTGTCACTCCGGACTTCTTTGGAACACATTGCACCGGTGATACCCAACGACTATCAGAGATCGGATAAATCACTCCACAATCAAGAAGTTTGATAATCTCCTTTTTCACAACTTCCATCATTGAAGGGTTGAGACGGATCTGAGCCTCTCGAGTTGGTTTAGCCCCCTCCTCTAGAAGTATGCGATGCATGCACGTAGTCGGGCTAATTCCCCTAATATCGGCCAAAGTCCACCCAATGGCCGTCTTGTGCTCTTTCAACACTCGGATCAACTTCTCCTCTTCTATGGCCGTGAGTGATGAGGAGACAATGACGGGTAATGTCTCGTTGTCTCCCAGAAAGACGTACTTTAAATGATCGGGCAACGGTTTAAGCTCAAGTATGGGTGCCTGAATCACTGAGGGTAACAACTTATTAGTGGAAACTGGAATTGAAATTGGGTTAGAAGGCTTACCATGGTGTTGAGGTAGTGACTCAAGGGCAGCCACTATCTCGGCCTCCTCCTCACTTCTAGGCACGGCAAAACCAGATGTTTGCCCAATTCCTTGTGCAATTGTCGTTTCAAGGGTATCCCTCTCCAAACAATCGAGAAAATCCTGCGCCAAATCATCAATTATATCAATAGAAAAGCAAGAATGATCGTCCTTAGGAAATTTAATACTTTCAGAAAGATTGAAATCAATGACTTCCCCATCAAATTCCATCGTTAAAGTTCCTTTAAACACATCTATCTTGGTGCGGGCTGTTTTCATGAAGGGCCTCCCTAATAGAATCGGCAATGGGGTGGAATGGGGTGAATCTTCCATGTCAAGCACGTAGAAATCCGCTGGAAAAATCAAGTTACCAACCTGCACCAAAACATCTTCCAAAACACCCTTTGGATATGCATTAGAGCGATCGGCTAATTGAATTATCACACCATCATTTTTAAGCTCACCTAAATTCATAGATGCATAAATAGAGTATGGCATAACATTAATTGAAGCCCCTAAGTCTAACATGCATTGTTCAAACTTAGTATTACCAATAACGCACGGAATTGTAAAACTACCCGGATCTTTGCATTTAGGGGGTAATTTCCTTTGTAACACAGCAGAGACATTTTCACTTACTTGAACCACCTCTTTGTTTGAAATCCTTCTCCTTGTTGTACAAAGTTCTTTTAAAAACTTAGCATACCTCGGGACTTGCTTAATCGCATCAAGGAGTGGGATATTGACTTGAACTTTCCGAAAGGTCTCTAGAATGTCCTTCTCGGCTTCTTCCTTCTTTGATTGCCTAAACCTGCCAGGAAAGGGCACATTTAGTGGAATAGAACTAGAAAAAGTTGAATTGGGACTTACCTTGGTGGTTTGGGACGGTTTAGGAGGACTAGATGAATTCGGCAAGGTTTGGTCATCCTTGGCCTTGGGCTTTGCTCCCTGTGCTTCTTCTTGCAGCAACTTGTCCTCCTCGTATTGACTTGATTTGGATGTATTTGAGTCCGTTCCAACCTGTTTACCACTTTTTAATATGATGGCCTTAGCGGTTTCAAATCCTCCATTCGGGTTCATAAAGGTTGAACTAGGCAATCTGCCTTGTTCTCTAATTTGCCCCATAAATTCGGCAATTTGACCCATTTGCTTCTCCAAATTGTCCACCCGTTTGTCTTGGATTTGTCTCTCCTTATTTTGAGTTTGTACTTCCTGCGTCAAAGTAGTAAGTAACTTAACAACTTGATCATTATCCAAAGACATACCTGAGGTTGTTGGGGCAGATTGCACTTGGTTTTGATTGGGGACGAATGGCTTTGTATAAAAGCCCGGTGGTTGCTGCCTAAATCCTCCTTGTTGTTGGGGTTGTTGATGATCCCGCCATTTGAAATTTGGATGGTCCCTCCACCCCGGATTGTAGGTATTAGAGTATGGATCATGGCGTGGTTGATTTTGGTTCCCAAAACCCACGGCATTGGCAGATTCCCAACCCCCATTCTCAATCAACTGAGGGCATTGATCATTGGCATGTCCTTGCATAGAGCACACGCCACACACACTTGGTCCATGAATCTTCATTCCCTCGGCCAACTGAGAAACAATAGAAGTAAAGTTAGCTAATTGGGATTGAATTTCGGGCATAGAACTTACCTCATTCACTTGTGGCCGTGGGGGGTCTCTTTGTCCAACACCTTCGTATTGTTGTGCATTATGTGCTCGGTTGGCAATTAGAACTTTTGCAGCCCCCGAAGTTTTATCCACCAACGCACCTCCCGCCGAGGCATCAAGCATTTGGCGTTCCATGGGAAGGAGTCCTTCGTAGAAGTATTGAATGAGCAGCTCCTCCTTCATTTGATGTTGTGGACAAGAAGCAACAAGTGATTTAAAACGTTCATAATAAGAAGGAAACGATTCACCTTGATCTTGTTGGATGCCACTAATCCGTTTCCTCAAGAGAATGACTCTTGAAGTTGGGAAAAACTTCTCCAAGAAAGCTCTTTTCATACTATCCCAAGATGTAACCGTTCCGGGTGCTAACTCGTAAAGCCAATCCTTCGCCTTTTCCAAAAGTGAGAATGGAAAAGCCTTCATCATCAGAATGTTCCCGTCGACATTTATGGGTGTCATGCTCGAACAAACAACCTCGAATTCCTTGAGATGCTTGTTGGGCTCTTCCATGGAAAGCCCATGGTAATTCGGAATGTGGTGCAACAAGCTTGACTTCAACTCGAATTCATCGGTCTTGCCTTGGGCAGCCGCGGGGTATTGAATGCATAATGGTGCGGCATTGGTCAACCCCGAGGCCGAAAGCTCTTTAATGGTCCGATTGTCCGCTGCCATAACTTCTTCTTTCACTTCTTCAAATTCAGATTCGGCCTCTGAACTTGAACTAGGTTCACTAGGTTCGGGATGCCTCTTCTTTCTTCTCAAATCACGTTCAAAATCGTCGTTAAAGTCCAAGATATGCACAGTTTGAGAACTCCGCGTCATGCATTAGTACCTAAACCAAGAAAACAAAACAAAATAAGAAAACTAGGTAAATTACACTAAAAACACACGGCAAAAACACAAGGGATTAGCAATTTTGCTAATCCCCGGCAACGGCGCCAAAATTTGATGTGAGAATTACTTGACACACAAATTAAACCCTATTGATGACAATTGTAGTAATGATGCAAGTAGGGATCGTTCTAGACCGGGGATTAACTAGGGATGCTAATCAACAAATATAAGACTCAAAAACACTAAACTAGACTCTATAAACTCAAAACTAACTTAAAACACTCAAAACATCAAATAACAATAAAAAAGACTCAATTCTAGACCTAACAAGTGATTTGGACGAAAATATAACTTTAAAAGACTCAAAAGATTTAATGGAAACAAGTTTTGACTCTAAAAGCAAGGGATTTTGTTTTGACGAAAATTGAACTTTAAAACTTAAATTTTGAAAACAAACTTAAAACAAAACAGATTGTGATGAAATAGAATGATGAGAAACTAGTTAGAGGGTTCCTTATCCACACATGAACATATGCATATAATTTGATTCCCAGTTATGACTTCAACAAACGATGAATGACAATGTTCCAAGTTAATTAGGTCCGCTTAAATTAACTCTTAGATTTCCCTAGATTCATTGGATTGAATGGAATACGCATTACAACCAAATTATTCCTCATCAAAGTCCCTAACTATGGAATACGCATGATAGAGACATTCAACAAAGATCATTAAGTTCAACGGAAATCATAAACATTGACTAGGCATTCATAACTATGGAATACGCATGTTAATCCAGCCTAGGGTTTACTTAAACACAATCGTGACTAGCGATCTTTACTACTCATGAATATAAGTTCATAACGATTAGGTGAAATTCCCTTATATCCTAGCATCAAGTTTAGGCATGCAAATTAAGTGTCGACCCTCAACCCACATACATAAACAAGTTCTTAATCAAAACAGAAAAGTAAACCACATCTAAAGTTCATGAATTCATAACTGGAGTAAATCAAATCATAACCAACATATGTCCATGGCTTCAAATTTGCCTCTAACTAAAAAGAAATTAGTTCCACATGTTTAACATAATTGAACAGCAAGTTAAATTAAACATGAACATAGAATTAAAAGAAGAAAGAATTCCAAACACTCTAATAGTTGCAGATTGCATAGGCACGGCACTACTCCTCCTCTCCTTCAATGGTGGCGGCACAAGGTGGTTATGGTGGTTGAATGGTTGGTTATATGGAGGAATGGATGGGGAAGGTTTAGATATGTAGGGGGAGGCATGGGAAGGCTTGGAGAATGGTTAATTTCTGGATGATTTGAATGAGGTTGCTGCCATGGTATTTATAGGAAGAGGATGGACTTGTTTAACACAAAATTCTGGTGGAATTGAGTAGGTGAGCACGGCAAAGAGTGGGAATTGTTGGTGGGTTAGGTATTGAGTCATCCATTCACATGTCATGGTGATTTAA
This sequence comes from Malus baccata, assembly GCA_006547085.1. Taxonomy (NCBI): domain Eukaryota; kingdom Viridiplantae; phylum Streptophyta; class Magnoliopsida; order Rosales; family Rosaceae; genus Malus; species Malus baccata. The sequence continues at coordinate 7,669 of VIEB01002191.1, read as the reverse complement.
GCATTGCATCATCCACTCACATGTCATGGTGAAAGTGAATCAATGCCCACGTCATTGAAGAATTTCTTGGTTTTGAGTGAAGTTTTGGTCAATCCTTCTAGAAATTTATCCCTTCTTGCAACTTGTATTTGTTTCACCAGATTTTTAGCATGTTCATAGCCTCTTTTGTCTTCAAATTCGTCCATCCTCATGCCTCCATGCTTGCACTATCCAATCTTGGCCCAAAAATCCTCTAGAATGTTCCAAATTGCTTCTTTTTGCATACTTTGACACTAAAACCTGAAATTGCACGAAAATAACTTTAAACACTATAATTACCATAGTTTAGCTAATTAAAAGCAAGAAAACAAGCTAACTAAGTCGTATAAATATGCTCCTATCACGGCTGCAAAGATGTTGATTGCTAATCGAGCGTTGAACGCTCAACAATACGAAGGTGTTGGACAAAGGAGCATGCCACGGCAACATGAAGTCAATGAGGTAAGTGCCATAACCGAACTTCAAAATCAAATGGCTAACCTTACTACGTTGCTTTCTCAGGTGGTGGAAGGTCCAAAAGTCAAACCCGTAGCTTCTTGTGGCGTATGCTCCATGCAAAGCCACCATACGGACAAGTGCCCACAATTGATCGAGAATGGAGGGTGGGAGACACTCAATGCCGTGGAATATGGCAACCAATACCAATCACGTGGTGATCTGTTTTCCAATACTTACAATCCCGGTTGGCGTGATCATCCAAATTTCAAATGGCGAGACCCCCGACAAGGCCAACAACAAAGCGGATTTAGGCAACAACCCCCGGGTTTCTATCAAAAGCCGTTGGCACCACCACAAGCCCAAGCACAACCTGCCCAAAGCAATGTAGGTAATTCAAGTGATAATGAGAAGATTTTTCAATTACTTAATACTTTGACGCAGGAAGTCCAAACTCAAAACAAAGAGAAGCAAATCTAAGACAGGAGGGTGGACAACTTGGAGAAGCAAGTGGGACAAATTGCCGAGTTCATGGGGCAATTTCGTGAGCAAGGAAGGTTGCCTAGCTCAACGGTGGTCAATCAGAAGGGTCGATTCGAATCTGCAAAAGCTATGCATTTGCGAAGTGGAAAGCAAGTCGGATTTAACCTCAAACCATCTAAGTCACGTTCCAACGAGGAGGAGAAGTTACAAATTGAGGAGGAGGACCAAGCAAAGGCCACGACAAGGGTAGAAACACCCTTGCCGCAACCATCTAAGCATTTTAATTCGGCCACCCTCGGTAAGGAAGGTCCAATTCAAGTTAATTCTAATGTCATTCCTCCGAATGTACCGTTTCCTAGCAGATTTTTGCAAAGCAAGAACGAAGAAGAGGAGAAAGACGTTCTTGAGACGTTTAGAAAGGTGCATGTCAATATCCCTCTCCTCGATGCTATAAAGCAAATCCCGAAGTATGCCAAGTTTTTGAAGAAGCTTTGTAGAACAAGGAAACGGATTCGGGAGAAAGAGGTGGTACACGTAAGTGAGAATGTATCTGCATTGTTGCAAAGAAAGTTACCACCTAAATGCAAAGATCCAGATAGTTTCACTATCCCGTGTGTTATTGGCAATACGAGGTTCGATCATGCTATGTTAGATTTAGGTGCATCTATAAATGTCATGCCATATTCTGTTTATGCATTTATGAATCTAGGAACGCTTAAAATGATGGTGTTATTATTCAATTAGCCGATCGATCTAATGCATATCCCAAAGGAGTGTTGGAAGATGTTTTGGTGCAGGTAGACCACTTGATTTTTCCTGCAGATTTCTATGTACTTGAGATGGAGGACTCAACCCACGTTCCACCATCACCACTCTTACTTGGACGACCATTCATGAACACGGCTCAAACCAAGATTGACGTGGCCAAGGGAGCAGTAACTATGGCCTTTGGTGGTGATATGATTAACTTTAAGATTTCTGAATCGGTTGAGAATACTAATGATGTTCGTTCTTGTTGTGCTATTAATGTAATTGAAAATATAGGGCAGGAATGTTCAACACTAGTCAAGAAGAATGTACCACAACCCACCATCGAGGAAGGAAGTGGAGTGAACAACAAAGAGTGCACGGCCCCAACCTTGAAAACACCAGATCTGGCCGAGTGCACCCCTTGTGCATCTGTCCATAGTGCTACCACTTCTTTGCCGTACAAAGGTAAGCCACCTATTCCAATTTCAATTCCCATTTCAACTAATAGGTTGTTACCTTGAATAGTGCAGGTACCTAATCAAAGTCAACGGGGTGGGAAAGTTCGTGTTGATTTAGAGAAGCAAAACATGACAATAAGAAAGGATCATTATCCCATCCCATTCAAGGACCCAAAGAATGAAGTATTTCGGAGGACAAGTTGTGGAAATACCCCTCCATGCCGTGGGGTGCCATAAACCTTCAATGGAGCATCGTCCGGCTGTACGACGTTAAAGCAAGCGCTACTTGGGAGGCAACCCATGCATTCAACAAAGGAAGACCGAGAAAGCACTCCAATTCCAGATTTGCGTTCCTAAACTCTTCTCTTTGTTGTTGATTTCGTTTCTGCCATGTTAGGTTGTTTAGATGTTGTTTTGTTTGTTTGTTTGTTATTTGTGTGTGTCTATGCTTGAAACATTGAGGAAAATGTTTGATTTAAGTGTGGGGGGGGTAACCAAAGTGTTTTGATGCAAATTCGTAAGGTTTTGTCACCCATAATTTCAAATGTTGTTTCTTGCTGTTTTTAGGTGTTTTTAGGCTGTTTTGGTGTGTTTTGACATAAAAATTTGAAAATCCCATAAAAATTTGAAAAAATGTTTTGAAAAAACCAAAAAAAGAGTCATTTTAAAGTTGTTTTGTGTGTTTGTTGTGTCTTAGGGTACCTTCCAACACAATGATGAGGATTCGGTTTGTAATTGCATGATTGTTAAAGAGAATGATTAACATGGATGAAAGTTTGATTTACTCTTTGTTTATGCTTGGTTCTGGTTATAACTTATGAATTCACATGTAATCATAAAGTAAAAATCAGTTTATGTAACATGCTTGAAGGAAGTAACTCAAACTAACGCTACATCCTTGTGAGACTTGAGCCTAAACGTTTATTTGGAGAGTTAAAATCTGTGCATTCTTTGTTTTCTAAAGTCGTTGCATGATCTCATTATTCTTGGCTTGGTTGCTACTTAGAAGGTGTCTCATCATGTTATTGAATTGCATAACACATATTCAAGCTAAAGTTAGTACTTCCCACCACAGCCAAAAAGTCTTCATTCCATTCATTTGTGTTTGTAGGATTAACCCCGTTGAGCCTTGTCTAGCCTATGTTTTCTTCATTAACCCACATTATCCTCCCCTAGCCTAGATTAGGACCATCCATACCCTTGTTCTTAAAGCATAGTAATGAATAACTCAAAATGAATTCCTTTTGGTCATTATTGGCAGAACACGAGTGTGGGCGAAGTGAGTTTTGTTGGGGGTGTGCCAAAGTCTTGAATGAGGCACGAAAAAGAAAGAAAAAGAAAAATTTCGTGGAAAATAAAAAGAAAAAAGAAAAAGTTGTGAAAGGAATGGAAAGGAGTTGAAAAGATGTGAAAAAGAGTTCTTAAGTTTTGTTTGTTGAAGGAAGGGTCCAAAACAGTGAATTCAGCCCTAATTGTTGTTGAATCTTCCCGTTGTGTTTAAAAAGTTAATTTATGCATGCTAATGGGAATTCTGAGTACGATTTCATTGTTTTACTTACTATTGCCTTAAGAACGTTTGTTTTTCCTATCCTTCGTTGTTAGCCAATACGTTAAGCCTCGTTACAACCCTTGACTTTAATCTTAAGTGTTGTGTATTTCAATTTGTGGAGTTTGAAATTGGTTTGAGCATATGGTCTCATTGGTTCTCGCATCTAAGTAGTAGCATTCCATTCATGAGATCATATTGATAAACATGTTTATTAACTCCAAAAAGTGCTTTCTTTGTCATACATATATGTGAGCATTCGTTTTCATATTTACATCTATCTTCTCACATATAACTAGTATAGAGTGTGTAGTCAGAAAATCTGTGTGAAAATTGAGTGCATATCTAGTAAGGAATTGAGGAAATTCTCTAAGGCATGTTACTACATTCAAAATCATGTTTCAATTGGTTATTTGTGAACTAATGAGTAGTGACTATGATTAAGTATGTACTTAAGCGTAAAGATGGCTAGAATCTGTGGGAATAATGATTTTTAACATGTCATGTGCATTGGAAATCCCTGAGGCGATTGTTGGAAGGTTTAGGTTGTGTTTTACTCGTTTTGCTTCGTTTGTTTACCTTGTTTCGTTTTGTTTTGCTCGAGGACTAGCAAAAGCTAAGTGTGGGGGAATTTGATAGGAGCATATTTATGCGCCTTAGTTAGCTAGTTCTTCTGCATTTATGTTGCGTTTTCTTAGTTAAGTTAGTCTTTTAAGCTATTTTCATGTGTTTTCAGGTTTTAGAGACAAAGAGAGCAAAAGGATGCAATTTGGAGCATTTTGGAGCAAAATTGGGCTTGAATGGAGTTCATGCACATGAGACACAAGGGATGGACGAATTTTAGGGATTGATGAAGTGATAGGAGCATATTTATGCGCCTTAGTTTAGCTTGTTCTTGTGCATTTATAGTGTTTTTCCTTAGTAAAGTAGTCTTTTAAGCTAGTTTTATGTGTTTTTAGGTTTTAAGGGCAAAGTATGCAAAAGGATGCATTTTGGAGCCTTTTGGAGCAAATTAGAGCTTGGAATGGACATCATATGCTTGGAGCCAAGAGGATGGACGAAATTGAAGATTTGAAGATGATGTTTCCTACTTGAACAAGGTTTCCTAGTCGAAGTAGGAAAGCGCCTAATTAAAAGATGAAATCCTAGTCAAACGAGGGATTCCTAGTTGGAGATGGATTCCTAGAAGAATGAAGATTCCTACTCAAACAAGGTTTCCTACTCGATGTAGGAAAGTTAAATCCGAATGGCATCAAGTTTCAGCAACAAAGAAGTTTTCCAAGTCCAAGAAGGAAAGGTTTCCAAGATGAAGTAGGAGAAGAATTCCAAGTCAAGAGAGGATTGAGACATGTTTTCCTAATGCAAAGAGGACTCCTAAGTGTTGTAGGACACAAATGAGAGGTTCTAGAAGAATTCCCCTCCTTGCCGTGGGTTTTATACATTTCCTATCAGTTTTGGGGCTTTGTAGAAGCCCTATCCCTAATCCCTACATTGGTGCCCCACCTAGCCTTCTAGATGCCCTTGTTCCTTGCCTTGCAAGGCATTCTAGAAACCTTATCACCTTATCCCTTATCCTTGCCGCACATCTTCATCCTTTTCCCCTTTCTATTCTGATTTCTTAACCTTTTTCCTTGTGGATTTGGATTCTAGAAGTCCATATCTGATTCCCCTAGAGTTTTAAGTGTCTATATATACTCATATTAACCCCTAAATCAGATCACCACCTCTCATACACATTCATTCACTCTACAAATTCGTCCAAACTCTCTCCACACCTTTTGCCGCACCATCCCTTTCCCCTAAACACTACTACATCCCTCCATAACCATGTATCCATACCCCTAAGGTCCTAAACCTGTCCCTAGACCCTTTGCCGCACCAAGGAGGAGGAGAAGGAAGCTCGGAAGTTCATGCAATTCAAGTTCGCGTCGCTGGAATTTCTAGGTGTTTCTTTTCCTTTGCTTTCAATGTTTAAATTCAATTCTCTTTGTTTTGTGCGTATGAGGAACTAAACCCCCCCTTGGCTAGGGGGGGATTCGAAATACATGTTTATGCTTGCAATATGATTTGATTACTTCTAATTGCGTTTCATAAGTTGTGAATTCAATTTACTTATCTATGTGAATTACATTGATTTGTGTGTGTTGGTGGAGAGTGCACGCTTAATTATCATGCATAGATTGAATGCTAGGATATAAGGAAATTTCACCTAATCGTTATGGACTTATATTCACAAGTAGTAAAGGTTGATGATGTCAATCGCGTTAAGTAAATTCTTGGCATAAGTTTCATGCAATCATAGTAACAAGTGCTTCGTCAATGCTTATGGTTTTCATAGAACTTAATGATTCTTGCTTGTATCTCTATTATGCACTCATGTAGGGGACTTGTGGGGAATGCTTTGGGTTGTCGTATGCAATCATCCAATTCAATAACGTTAGGAAAATCTGAAGGTTAATTTAAGCGGACCTAATTAACTTGGGGCGTTGAGAATTCATAATCTCTTCAAAAGCAATTGGAAATCGTTTTGAATGCAAGTATAACATGTGTGGAGATGAACCCCTTAGCTAGCCTTCCATCCATTCAATTCAATCAAATTCGTTTTTAAAATCTGTTCTAGTTTACAAAGTTTGTTTTGTTTTTAAATTCGTCCAAAATCAATCCCCCTTTACTTTGTTGAGTCATAGTAGTTAGAAATCACTTTAGTTTGTGTTTTCAAGTGTCTTAGGTCAAGTTAAAACGAATTTTCGTCCAAGTTTGTGTCTAGTGTTCAAAACTGCCCAGATTGTGTTTTTAAGGCAATTTTGAGTGTTTTGGTGCTGTTTTGAGTCTTTTGGTTTGTTTTGGTGTTTTAAAGTTTAGTTTTGCATTCTTTGAGTCTAGTTTAGTGTTTTAAACTTGTTTTTACGTATTTGAGTCAATTTTCAAGTGATTTGGCAATCCCTCCTAATCCCCGGCCTAGAACGATCCCTACTTACATTCCATACTACAATTGATAAAAAGAGGGTTAATTTGAGTGCTAGTTAATATCATATCATGAAGCTAGGAAGGCGTTTCAAAGTTGAAGAATTGAAGATATAAAGTTTCCTCGTTGAAGTAGGAAAGGGCGTAAACGAAGGATTCCTAATCAATGTAGGAGTCCTAATTGAAGATGGATTCCTAGACGAATGAAGTTTCCTACTCAAGCAAGGTTTCCTATGTGAAGAAGAAGAGTTAAAGTAAAAAATCAGCTCAAGATAAGGAATCTTATCGAAAACCTCATCTATAACCTTATCTTAGCTTATCTTATCCAAATCAACCTTATCCTATCTTATCTTATCCTAATCCTAAATTATCCACATTTCAGCCACTTAGGAGGGTTTCTAACTAGATTAAGATGCTTAAGATGGGATTTCTAGAAGACCTAATCTTATCCTACATAAATGGCGCCTAGAACCTTTCTAGAAGCCCCTAAAAATCTGCCTTGTATTATCCTTCTAGAAACCACACTTTGTGCCGAATTTTCTACCCTATTTCCTTTGGGATTTTGGTTTCTGGAAGCCTTATCAGTTCACACTCTTTGTGCCGCACCTTATTTCCCATTCCCTTTGGGTTTTTGACTTGTTTTCCTTATAGGATTGTATGTTATTATCCTATGCAGTTTAGGCTTTTAAAACCTTGTCCTTGGCTACCTTGGAGTTGGGATTTTCAGCCTATAAATACAAGCCTTGCCACACCCTTTCATTCACAACCTCTCATACACATTCATTCATTCCACAAATTCAGAAATTCGCCCAAACTCTCTCCACACCTTTGCCGCACCATCCCCATCCCCTAAACACTACTACATCCCTCCATAACCATACATCCATACCCCTAAGGCTCTAAACCTGTCCCTACACCTTTGCCGCACCAAGGAGGAGGAGAAGGAAGCTCGGAAGTTCATGCAATTCAAGTTCGCGTCGCTGGAATTTCTAGG
>VIEB01002189.1:0-18713 GCA_006547085.1 Malus baccata | reverse complement strand
ACAGCTCCTAATGCATAATCGGAAGCGTCGCACATAAGCTCAAAAGGGAGGCTCCAATCCGGTGGAACTATGATAGGTGTCGAAGTGAGCATTTCTTTGAGGTGATTGAACGCCTTCTCACACTCCTTGTTGAAGTCAAACGACACATCTTTCTGGAGGAGACGGCAAAGAGGGTTTGAGATCTTGGAGAAGTCCTTGATAAATCGCCTATAAAATCCTGCATGACCAAGAAACGAACGAACCTCTCGAACCGAAGTAGGAGAGGGTAAGTAGCGTACAAGATCTATTTTTGATTTATCCACTTCAATTCCTCTTTCTGACACAATATGCCCTAGAACTATACCTTGTCTAACCATAAAGTGACATTTTTCCCAATTAAGCACAAGGTTAGTTTCTACACATCGTTTCAAAATTAGTGTGAGATTTTCCAAACAACCATCAAATGAATCACCAAACACACTGAAATCATCCATAAATACCTCAATAATCTTTTCCACAAAATCTGAAAAGATACTTACCATACACCTTTGAAATGTGGCCGGAGCATTGCATAACCCAAAAGGCATGCGACGATAAACAAAAGTACCAAAGGGGCATGTGAAAGTTGTCTTTTCTTGGTCATCTGGCGCAATGACAATCTAATTATATCCAGAATAACCATCAAGGAAACAGTAAAAAGAATGACCGGCTAACCTTTCAAGCATCTGATCAATGAACGGCAAAGGGAAATGGTCATTCCTTGTGGTGGCGTTGAGCTTCCTATAATCAATGCACACTCGCCAACCTGTTTGGATACGGGTTGGCACAAGCTCATTCTCGGCATTCTTTACCACTGTCACTCCGGACTTCTTTGGAACACATTGCACCGGTGACACCCAACGACTATCAGAGATCGGATAAATCACTCCACAATCAAGAAGTTTGATAATCTATTTTTTCACAACTTCCATTTAACCCTCTTTTTATCAATTGTAGCAAAGTATGTAAGTAGGGATCGTTCTAGGCCGGGGATTAGGAGGGGACAATGATGGGTAATGTCTCGTTGTCTCCCAGAAAGACGTACTTTAAATGATCGGGCAACGGTTTAAGCTCAAGTACGGGTGCCTGAGTTACTGAGGGTAACAACTTATTAGTGGAGACTGAAATTGAAATTGGGTTAGAAGGCTTACCATGGTGTTGAGGTAGTGACTCAAGGGCAGCCACTATCTCGGCCTCCTCCACACTTCTAGGCACGGCAAAACCAGATTTTTGCCCAATTCCTTGTGCAATTGTTGTTTCAAGTGTATCCCTCTCCAAACAATCGAGAAAATCCTGCGCCAAATCATCAATTATATCAATAGAAAAGCAAGAATGATCGTCCTTAGGAAATTTAATACTTTCAGAAAGATTGAAATCAATGACTTCCCCATCAAATTCCATCGTTAAAGTTCCTTTAAACACATCTATCTTGGTGCGGGCTGTTTTCATGAAGGGCCTCCCTAATAGAATCGGCAATGGGGTGGAATGGGGTGAATCCTCCATGTCAAGCACGTAGAAATCCGCTGGAAAAATCAAGTTACCAACCTGCACCAAAACATCTTCCAAAACACCCTTTGGATATGCATTAGAACGATCGGCTAATTGAATTATCACACCATCATTTTTAAGCTCACCTAAGTTCATCGATGCATAAATAGAGTATGGCATAACATTAATTGAAGCCCCTAAGTCTAACATGCATTGTTCAAACTTAGTATTACCAATAACGCACGGAATTGTAAAACTACCCGGATCTTTGCATTTAGGGGGTAATTTCCTTTGTAACACAGCAGAGACATTTTCACTTACTTGAACCACCTCTTTGTTCGAAATCCTTCTCCTTGTTGTACAAAGTTCTTTTAAAAACTTAGCATACCTCGGGACTTGCTTAATCGCATCAAGGAGCGGAATATTGACTTGAACTTTCCGAAAGGTCTCTAGAATGTCCTTCTCGGCTTCTTCCTTCTTTGATTGCCTAAACCTGCCAGGAAAGGGCACATTTAGTGGAATAGAACTAGAAAAAATCGAATTGGGATTTACCTTGGTGGTTTGGGACGGTTTAGGAGGACTAGATGAATTCGGCAAGGTTTGGTCATCCTTGGCCGTGGGCTTTGCTCCCTGTGCTTCTTCTTGCAGCAACTTGTCCTCCTCATCTTGACTTGATTTGTATGTATTTGAGTCCGTTCCAACCTGTTTACCACTTCTCAACATGATAGCCTTAGCGGTTTCAAATCCTCCCTTCGGATTCATAACGGTTGAACTAGGCAATCTACCTTGTTCTCTAATTTGCCCCATAAACTCTGCAATTTGACCCATTTGCTTCTCCAAATTATCCACTCGTTTGTCTTGGATTTGTCTCTCCTTATTTTGAGTTTGTACTTCCTGCGTCAAAGTAGTAAGTAACTTAACAACTTGATCATTATCCAAAGACATACCTGAGGTTGTTGGGGCAGATTGCACTTGGTTTTGATTGGGGACGAATGGCTTTGTATAAAAGCTCGGTGGTTGCTGCCTAAATCCTCCTTGTTGTTGGGGTTGTTGATGATCCCGTCATTTGCAATTTGGATGGTCCCTCCACCCCGGATTGTAGGTATTAGAGTATGGATCATGGCGTGGTTGATTTTGGTTCCCAAAACCCACGGCATTGGCAGATTCCCAACCCCCATTCTCAATCAACTGAGGGCATTGATCGTTGGCATGTCCTTGCATAGAGCACACGCTACACACACTTGGTCCATGAATCTTCATTCCCTCGGCCAACTGAGAAACAATAGAAGTAAGGTTAGCTAATTGGGATTGAATTTCGGGCATAGAACTTACCTCATTCACTTGTGGCCGTGGGGGGTCTCTTTGTCCAACACCTTCGTATTGTTGTGCATTATGTGCTCGGTTGGCAATTAGAAGTTTTGCAGCCCCCGGAGTTTTATCCACCAACGCACCTCCTGCCGAGGCATCAAGCATTTGGCGTTCCATGGGAAGGAGTCCTTCGTAGAAGTATTGAATGAGCAACTCCTCCTTCATTTGATGCTGTGGACAAGAAGCAACAAGTGATTTAAAACGTTCATAATAAGAAGGAAACGATTCACCTTGATTTTGTTGGATGCCACTAATCCGTTTCCTCAAGAGAATGACTCTTGAAGTTGGGAAAAACTTCTCCAAGAAAGCTCCTTTCATACTATCCCAAGATGTAACCGTTCCGGGTGCTAACTCGTAAAGCCAATCCTTCGCCTTTTCCAAAAGTGAGAATGGAAAAGCCTTCATCATCAGAATGTTCCCGTCGACATTTATTGGTGTCATGCTCGAACAAACAACCTCGAACTCCTTGAGATGCTTGTTCGGGCTTTCCATGGAGAGACCATGGTATTTCGGAATGTGGTGCAACAAGCTTGACTTCAACTCGAATTCAGCGGTCTTGCCTTGGGCAGCCGCGGGGTATTGAATGCATAATGGTGCGGCATTGGCCAACCCCGAGGCCGAAAGCTCTTTAATGGTCCGATTGTCCGCTGCCATAACTTCTTCTTCCACTTCTTCAAACTCAGATTCGGCCTCTGAACTTGAACTAGGTTCACTAGGTTCGGGATGCCTCCTCTTTCTTCTCAAATCACGTTCAAAATCGTCGTTAAAGTCCAAGATATGTGCATGCACAGTTTGAGAACTCCGTGTCATGCACTAGTACCTAAACCAAGAAAACAAAATAAAATAAGAAAACTAGGTAAATTACACTAAAACACACGGTAAAAACACAAGGGATTAGCGCCAAAATTTGATGTGAAAATTAACTTGACACACAAATTAAACCTTATGGATGGCAATTGTAGTATATGAGCAAATAGGGATCGTTCTAGACTGGGGATTAACTAGGGATGCTAATCAATGTGAAACTGACTCAAAACGTAAAAACATAATGTAGAACACTAAACTAGACTCAAAGAATGCAAAACTAAACTCTAAAACACTAAAACAAACCAAAAGATTCAAACAGCACTCAAAACACTCAAAACTGCCTTAAAAACACTTTCTGGGCAGTTTTGAGCACCTAACACTAATTTGGACGAAATTGGACTATAACTTGACTCAAGACACTTAAAAACACAAACTAAATCAATTTCTAACTAATCTAACACTTTAAAATAAATGGGGGATTGATTCTTACGAAATTGAAATTAAAATAGAAACTTGTAAACAAACTTCAAACAAAACAGATTGTGAGGAAATAGAATGATGAGAAGCTTAGTTAGAGGGTTCCTTATCCACACATGAACATACGCATATAACTTGATTCCCAGTTATGACTTCAACAAACAATGAATGACAATGCTCCAAGTTAATTAGATTCGCTTAAATTAACTTTCAGATTTCCCTAGATTCATTGGATTGAATGGGATACACATTACAACCAAATTATTCCTCATCAAAGTCCCTAACTATGGAATACGCATGATAGAGACATTCAACAAAGATCATTAAGTTCAACGGAAATCATAAACATCAACTAGGCATTCATAACTATGGAATACGCATGTTAATCCAACCTAGGGTTTACTTAAACACAATCGTGACTAGCGATCTTTACTACTCATGTATATAAGTTCATAACGATTATGTGAAATTCCCTTATATTCTAGCATCAAGTTTAGGCATGCAAATTAAGTGTCGACCCTCAACCCACATACATAAACAAGTTCTTAATCAAAACAGAAAAGTAAACCATATCTAAAGTTCATGAATTCATAACTGGAGTAAATCAAATCATAACCAACATATGTTCATGGCTTCAAATTCGCCTCTAACTAAAAAGAAATTAGTTCCACATGTTTAACATAATTGAAAAGCAAGTTAAATTAAACATGAAAACAGAAACAAGGGAAGAAAGAACTCTAGAAACTCCAATGGTTGAAGATTGCATGCGGCAAAGCCTTCCTCCTCCAATGGAAGTCACGGCAAGGCTCCTCCTCCTCTCCAAAGGTCACGGCAAAGCTCATCTCTTTGGTGGAATGGATGTGTTGCGGCAAAAGGATGGGGGAAGGTTAGAAAATATGGAAGAATGGTGCTAGATGGCTTGCGGCAGGGAAGAAAAATGGCTAGAATTGTGTTTTTGGGATTTTTGGATGTGTAGAATGGTGTGGCTGGAAGTATGGACCAAAATCTGGTGATTCAATCCTAAAATATGTATTTATAGGCACCACAAAACCCTAGAGAAATCAGCACAAGTAATGGGCTAGGGTTTAGGGTGTGGCAAGGGTAGACATCCACAATGAATTAGGGCTTAGGTCCACTTAGTTTTAGAAAGGGATTTGTATAACCCAAATCCACAACGAAAGGCCCTAATAAGTCAGAATTTAAGAGAGAATGGGCTAGGAAGTGCGGCTCAAGTCCAAGAGGTAAGGATAGGTCATCCAAAAGCCCAACGCCAAGAATAGAAACTCTTAAAAACGGAAACCTCCAAGAATGAATTCTTGGCACTAGTTTCATGCTCATCATAGTAACGAATGCCTCGTCAACACTTAGGGTCCATTTGTTTTGCTTCATTAGGTTTCACTGGACTAGACTAGACTAGCTTTTAGTCTAGTCCAGTGTTTGTTATCATGCGGGCTAAGATTAATGAGATTAGCCCGGACTCGCCGGGACTAGCAGCGTCACTAGAGGTTCTTAGCTAAAGTCCCCGAAAACCATGGGACTAGCTAAGACTTGCTTCGTTCCTCTATCGCTCGTCTGTTTCCCTTCGCTAACTCCACCAGAAAACGGGTTTGATTTTTCCAAAAAAAAGCTCGATGACTCCGCCGTTGAATCACCGCGTGTCTTGCAGCACATACATCGGAAAAGCTTGGACTTTCACAACCTCTGCCGTTGAATCATTGACTCAACACACCAACTCCCCCAACATGTCTCAAATCGTCGGGCTCCAACTCCGAAAAGAGTCTGGGTCGGCCGGATCTTGGGCCTGGGAAGATGACAGTGAATTGACAAAAAAACAAAAAAAAAAAGAAATACAAAATTGCTCAAGACTTTGGGTCCTTCTTGGAAGCTCAAGTGCAGGAGAATTAGAGCAAGTTTCTTCATTTTCTACGACTTGAGATAGGAGGCAGAGAGGGAGAGCGTAGAGAAAGAGGATGAGGGCGGGACTGAGAAAAATGAGGAATAAAAACAGAGGTTGATGGACGGAGAGGTTTCTAGAATTAGGAATAAATTATGAATTAAACTATATAATATTAGAATTTATTATTATTCTGCTTTTTAGTCCGACACTGCACCAAACGCTTCACTAAGCTAGTCTAACTTAGTCTAGTCTAAGCCAGTCCAATTTAGTCCCTAAAGCTAGTCCAGTCCAAGACAGTCCGGTGCAACAAACGCACCCTTATAGTTCTCATTGTGCTTCATGATTCTTGATTGTATCTTTATTGTGCTCATCACGTAAGGAACCTTTGAGGAATGCTTTGAATTGTTGTATGCGCTTTCCCATCCAATTCATTAACTTAAGGAGAACTTGAAGGTTAATTTAAGCGTATCTAATTAACTTGGGGTGTTGAGTTTCATAATTTATTGGAAGAACAACTGAAAATCGTTTTGTTTGCAAGTGTGACATGTTTGGTGAACCTGCTAACTAGCCTTTTATCCATCCTTTTCATCCAAAAACGTTTTACAATCTGTTTTGTTTTCAATTTTCGTCCAAAACAAATCCCCCTTTATTTTGAAGTCTTAGATTAGTTAGAAAATGTTTTGATTTGTGTTTCTAAGTGTTTTGATTCAAGTTTTCATCCAACTTCGTCCAAGTTCTTGTTAGGTTCTCAAAACTGCCCAGAAAGTGGTTTGTAGGCAGTTTTGAGTCATTAGGTTGCTGTTTTGAGTTTTATGTTTGTTTAAGTGTTTTAACCTTTTGGTTTTGCATTCTTTGAGTCTAGTTTAGTGTTTTAAACTTTGTTTCTGAGTTTTTAAGTCAGTTTCCAAGTGTTTAGCAATCGCTCCTAATCCCTGGTTTAGAACGATCCCTACTTACATCTTTACTACAATTTGACAAAAGAGGGTTTAATTTGTGTGCTTAATATATTTCGCATCATCAACGCTTATGATTTTCATAGAACTTAATGATCCTTGCTTGAATCTCTATTATGCGCTTTCATGTAGGGAACTTGTGGGGAATGCTTTGGGTTGTCGTATGCAATTCATCCAATTCAATAACTTAAGGAAAATCTAAGGGTTAATTTAAGCGGACCTAATTAACTTGGGGCGTTGAGAATTCATGGTTTATTTAAAAGCAATAGGAAATCGTTTTATATGCAAGTGTGACATGTGTGGAGATGAACCCCTTAGCTAGCTTTCTGATGCGTAAAATAACTAAACACACAAATTAAACCCTCTTGTTGTCAAATTGTAGTAAAGATGCAAGTAGGGATCGTTCTGGACCGGGGATTAGGAGGGCTTGCTAAAACCTCTAAACTGACTTAGAAACACAAAAATAAACTTAAAAACACTTAACAAGACTCACAAGACTCAAATCAAACTTAAAAGACTCAAAACAGCACAAAACAATGAAATTGACTCAAATCTGCCACCTAGAGTAAATTTGGACGAAAATTGGTTTTAACTTGACTCAAGACACTTAAAAACACAAACCAAAACAGATTTTAACTAATCTAACACTTCAAAGTAAAGGGGATTGGGTTTTTGGACGAAAATAAGCAAAACAAAACAGAAACTTAAAACTAAACAGATTTTGGACGAAATTAAGATGAATGGATGGATGATGGATTAGCTAGAAGGTCCTTCTCCACACATGACACACTTGCACATAAACCAATTTTCAGTTCCTCCTCTTCCATTTGCAAAAGTTCATCCTCGTTATGATCTGTTTTTGATGAAGAATCTGCCCCAACTTCCTTACCACTTCTTAGGGTGATTGCTTTGGCTGATTCAAACCCTCCTTTTGGATTTGGAATGGTGGAACTAGGGAGTTGTCCGGGATCTCGAAACTTACCTACAAACTCGGCAATCTGCCCAATTTGTTTCTCAAGTTGATCCACCCTTTTATCTTGGTTTTGCATAGCCTTAGCTTGATCTTCCTGCCCATTAGACAACTTAGTTAGTATCTTAAGAAGTGCATCATTGTCAAGAGACGTACCTGAGGCACTTGGGCCGGATTGGGCTTGATTTTGGGGTGGGCCGTAGGTTTTGGGAAAGAACCCCGGGGGTTGTTGCCTAAAGCCTCCTTGGTTTTGAGGTTGTTGGGGATCCCTCCACTTGAAATTTGGGTGGTCTCGCCACCCCGGATTATACGTGTTGGAGTATGGATCATGTCTTGACTGATTTTGGCTTTGAAACCCAATGGCATTCGCACTCTCCCATCCTCCATTCTCGATGAGTTGAGGACATTTTTCGGAGACATGTCCTTGGATAGAACATACGCCACATACCACAGGTCCTTGCATCTTCATTCCCTCGGCCATCTGTGAAACAATAGAAGTAAGATTAGCCAATTGTGAATAAAGATAGAAAGTGAATAGAGGTCAGAAATTTGAAGGAAAAAGGGAAGGTAAGTGCAGGAATTAAAGAGAAAAAGAAGGGAAATTCGGCAGAGATTTTAGGGCAGATTTTAGGAATGTGTTTTGGGTCACAAAATAGGTAAGAACCTCTCCCCTTGTGTGGCAAGGCTTTAGAACAAAGGGGAATGTAATTTTGGGTCAGAAAATAGGTAAGGAGATGAGGTAGGGAGCAGCAAGGATGGAAGAAACAAAAGGAGAATGTGAATTAAAATCAGAAAATAGGAAAGGAGAGGATCCCATGTGCGATCTTTTTGCGTAGGAGGATGATGCGAGAAGTTGGAAAGAACTTCTCCAAGAATGCTCTCTTCATACTCTCCCAAGAAGTGACAGTGCCGGGAGCTAACTCATATAACCAATCTTTGGCTTTATCCATCAAAGAGAATGGAAAAGCCTTCATCTTCAATATATTTCCGTCAACATTGACGGGAGTCATACTAGAGCAAACTACTTCAAATTCTTTCAAATGTTTGTTAGGATCTTCCATGGACAAGCCATGCTATTTAGGAATATGATGAAGCAAACTTGACTTTAATTCAAACTCGTCCGTCTTACCTTGGGCAGCGAATCCATTTGATGCCCAAAACTGCTCCAAAAGGCTCCAAAATACACTTCTTTGCCACTTTAAACCATTGGACCTACAAACACACGAAAATAACTTAAAATACTAAAATAACTACGAACTAACAACGTAAATGCACAAGAACAAGCTAACTAAGTGGCATAAATATGCTCCTATCACTTTCCATCCATTCACTTTTATCAATTTCGTTTTAAAATCTGTTTCGTTTTACAAAGTTTTTGTTTTGTTTTCAAATTCGTCAAAACCAAATCCCCCTTTATTTTCAAGTGTCATATTAGTTAGAAATCAATTTAGTTTGTGTTTTTAAGTGTCTTGAGTCAAGTTAAAACCAATTTTCGTCCGAATTCTTCCTTAGTGTTCAAAACTGCCTCAAAAACACTCTTTTGTCAAATTGTAGTAGAGATGTAAGTAGGGATCGTTCTAGACCGGGGATTAGGAGGGATTGCTAAACACTTGGAAACTGACTTAAAAACTCAAAAACAAAGTTTAAAACACTAAACTAGACTCAAAGAATGCAAAACTAAAGGTTAAAACACTTAAACAAACCTAAAACTCAAAACAACAACCTAATGACTCAAAACTGCCTAAAATCCACTTTCTGGGCAGTTTTGAGAACCTAACAAGAACTTGGACGAATTTGGGTGAAAACTTGAATCAAAACACTGAGAAACACAAATCAAAACACTTTCTAACTAATCTAAGACTTCAAAATAAAGGGGGATTTGTTTTGGACGAAAATTGAAAACAAAACAGAAACTTAAAACTAAACAGATTGTAAAACGTTTTTGGATGAAAAGGATGGATAAAAGGCTAGTTAGGAGGTTCTTCTCCACACATGTCACACTTGCAAACAAAACGATTTTCAGTTGTTCTTCCAATAAATTATAAATACTCAACGCCCCAAATTAACCGTGAATTGCACTAATTAACCCTCAGTTTTTCCACAAGTTATTAAGTTGGATGATTGCATACGACAACCCAAAACATTCCCTACAAGTTCCCTACATGAATTGCATAATAGAGATACAAGCAAGAATCATTAAGTTCTATGAAAAACATAAGCATTGACGAAGCATTTGTTACTATGAATTGCATGAAACTTATGCTAAGAATTCATTCAACGCGATCGTTTTCAAGCGACCTTCACTACTTGTGATTATAAGATTGTAACTATTAGGTGAAACTCCCTCATAATCTAGCATCATATTCATGCATGAAAACTAAGCGTGCACTCTCAATCAACATACACAAATAAGTTATCAATCAAATAGATGAACGAATTGAATTCACAACTTATGAAATAACAACTGAATGTAATCAAATCATATTGCAAGCATGTACATGGTTTCGAATTACCCCCCAACTAAGGGGGTTTAGTTCCTCATACTCACAACACAAAGAATATCAAAATTAAACATGGAATTCAAAGGAAAGACAACACCTAAAATGTTCCCGCAATCCTCAATTGAATGGCATGAACGTCCCAAGCTCCTCTCCTCCTCTTGACTGCGGCACAAAGACTAGAGACAGGTTCTAGGGGTTATTTGGATGCATGAGTAGGTAAGGAATGATATGGTAGTGTTTAGGGGACATGGGGGTTGCGGCAAAGTGTGAAAATATGGCAGATTGGTGAAGGAAGGCTGCGGAAAGGGGGCTGAATGTGTTTGGACGAATTTCTGAATTGTGGAGGGGGTGATTCTTCGGCCAAAGGAGTAAAACACATATATATAGGCACCTAAAACCCTAATGAAATTAGATTGAAACAATGGGCTAGGGTTAGGTGCGGCACTTTAGTGGACTAGGGTTAAGGTTTGTAAAATAGGGCTTCTAGGATGGAAAGGTGCGGCATGGGCCTAGGATAACTAATCAGATTTTTGCATGTGAACAAGGCCTAGGTGCGGCTGATTAAGTGGGCTAGGGTTAGGGTTTAGGTGCGGCATAGGTCCAAGAGGTACGGATGGGTCATCTAAAAGCCCAAAGCCGAGAATAGAAACTCTCGAAATTGGAAACCTCCAAGAATAGAAACTTCCAACTTTAGAAACTTTGGTTTCCAATTCCGAATTCTTAGTTCTTCACTTTCATTTCTTCCTTTCTTAAGCTCCTTTGACTTTCAAACTTGTCCATTCCTATTGCTTCCTTTGCATACACCACATCTCAGCTCAGTTTTGCTCCAAAAGCTCCAAAAGGCATCATTTCTTGTAATATGTCCTTTAAACCTGAAAACACATGAAAGTAGCTTAAAAGACTACTTTAACGAAGAAAACATAACAAAAATGCATAAGAACTAGCTAACTAAGGCGCATAAATATGCTCCTATCAAATTCCCCCACACTTAACCTTTGCTAGTCCTCGAGCAAAACAAACAAAAGGAAGGAAACAAAACGAAGCCAACTAACCAAAACAAAACCTAAACCTTCCAACGTTTGCCTCAGGGATTTCCAATGCACATGACATGTTAAAGATTGTTATCCCCACAGATTTGAGTCATCTTTACACAAGCACATACTTAATTAAAGCCACTACTTACTAGTTCACAAGTAATCAATTAAAACAATGCTTTGAATGTAGTAACATGCATTAGAGAATTCCCTCAATTCCTTACAAGATATACACTCTATTTTCACTCAGATTTTCTAACTCCACACCCTACACTAGTCATATGTGAGAAGATTGATGTAGATATGAAAACGAATACTCACATATATGTTTCACAAAGAACGCAACTTCTAGAGTTAAGAAGCATGTTTAGATATGATCTCAAGAATGGAATGCTACTACTTAGATGCGAGAACCAGTGACACCATATGCTCATACCAAATTCAAACTCCACAAACTGAAACACATAACACTCAAGATGGAAGTTAAGGGTTGTAATGGGGCTTGTGGTGTTGGTTAACAAGGAAAGGATAGGGAAAACATTTTTTTTTGCCGTGCCTATGGCACACAATTCCTCATGAAAAATACTTCCTCCACACTTGTTTTCTGCTAACATAGATCAAAAGGAATTCAATTCGAATCATGCTTTACTATGCTTTAAGAACAAGGGTATGGATGGTCCTAATCTAGGCTAGGTGGGAATAATGTGGGTTACAAACAACATAGGCTAAACAAGGCTCAACGGGGTTACAACCTACAAATCACAATGACATAGGGCACACGGCTTTTTGGCTAAGGTGGTGGTCACTACACAACTTCATCTTGAATGTGTGTTATGCAAATCAATAACATGCTTTGAATGAAATGGGCATGAGTTCTAGCATTTGGAACTAAATGATGAAACGCCTTCTAAATAGCAACCAAGCAAGGAATAATGAGATCATGCAATGACTTAGAAAACAAAGAATACACAGATTTTAACTCTCCAAATAAACGTTTAGGCTCAAGTCTCAAAAGGTTGTAGCGTTAGTTTGAGTTCCTTCCTTCAAGCATGTTACAAAAACTAATTTTTTTCTTTATGATTGCATGTGAATTCATAAGTTATAACCACAACTAAGCATAAACAAAGAGTAAAACAAACTTTCATCCATGTTAATCACTCTCTTTAACAGCCATGTAATTACAAACCGAATCCTCATCATTGTGTTGGAAGGTACCCTAAGACACAAACAAACACACAAAAACAACTCTTTTTGGGTTTTTAAAACAAATTTTTCATATTTTTATGGAATTTTCGGATTTTTACTTCAAAACACACTAAAACACACCAAAACTGCCCAAAAACACTTAAAACAGCAAAGAACAAGTCTCCAAGTTAAGGGTGATAAAATCCCACGAATTTGCATCTAAAACACTTAGTTACCCCCCCCCCCCACACTTAAATCAAACATTGTCCTCAATGTTTCAAGCATAAAACCACACTAAACAAAAAGAAACACACAAACAGCAACGAAATAGCAAAACTGGCAGATTAGAAAGAATCAACAAAGAGAAGGGTTTAGGAACGCAAATCTGGAATTGGAGTGATTCCTTGGGCTTCCTTTGTTGAATTGCATGGGTTGCCTCCCAAGTAGCGCTTTCTTTTACGTCTTGCAGCCGGACGAAGAATACAATCATGCCCCATTGAAGCCCACGGCAAGGAGTGGGATCTCCTCCACAACCTGCCCCACGACACTCCCATACATTGCATCTTTGAACGGTAATGGATAGTGATGTTTGTTGATGGGTGCGTTATGTTGACTATGGTTCATGTACATGTGCCCACCATCGGGGATTTGCTTGGGTACCTGCATCATAGAAGGGAACCACCTATCAACTTTAATGGGAATTGGATTTGGATTAGGTGGCTTACCTATGTGATGTGATGAAGTGGCAGCTAGGTAAACGTTCTTCCCCATGGTCCTTTCAGCCAATCTGAGCACTGTGAGGGTAGTGGCCGTATGGTCCTTGTTCTACTCCAATTCCCTCATCTTGCACGGTTCTTGAAGCAACCTTTGTGTTAGGGGCTGAATGATCCGTCCCTATCTTTTCTAGTGTATCAATAACACAACAAGAACGAACAACGTTAGGAGTCTCAATGGATTCAGAAATTTTAAAACAAATCATATCACCACCAAATGCCATAGTTACTTCTCCTTTGGCTACATCAATCTTGGTTTGAGCCGTTTTCATGAAAGGCCGTCCAAGGAGAATGGGCAATGAAGGAGCATGATCCGATTCATCCATCTCAAGAACATAGAAATCCGCCGGGAAGACTAAATGATTAACCTGCACAAGAACATCTTCCAAAACTCCCTTTGGATAGGCGTTAGATCTATCGGCCAATTGTATTATTACCCCATCATTTTTTAACTTGCCTAGGTTCATAGATGCATAAATTGAATATGGCATAACATTTATGGATGCACCTAAGTCTAACATGGCAGATTTGAACCTAGTATTACCAATGACACAAGGAATGGTGAAACTACCCGGATCTTTGCATTTAGGAGGTAGATTACGTTGTATCATAGCAGACACATTCTCACTTACATGTACCACTTCTTTCTCCCGAAAATGTTTCTTTGTCGTACAAAGCTTCTTCAAACACTTGGCGTACTTCGGAATTTGCTTGATTGCATCCAAGATAGGAGCATATTTATGTGCCTTAGTTAGCTAGTTCTTATGCATTTTCGTTATGTTTTCTTCGTTAAAGTAGTCTTTTAAGCTACTTTCATGTGTTTTCAGGTTTAAAGGACATATTACATGAAATGATGCAATTTGGAGCTTTTGGAGCAAAAAGTGAGCTTGGATTGAAAAGGACATGCTTGGAACACAAGGTTGGGATGAAATTGAAGAGTTGAAGATTTGAGGTTTCCTACTTGAAGTAGGAAAGCTAAGCCTAAAAGTTTCCATTTTGGGTCGATCTTTCCTAAACCGGAATGACCTTGCGTTTGAGCATCATTAGAAGGTTCCGAAGCGTTGGAAGACACAAAGAAAGGTGTTAGAATATTTTCCCATCCTTGCCATGGGTTAGGGCTTAGTTTCTCTTGGTTTTGGGCTTTTTAGAAGCCCTATCCACACTCCCACTAACCAGCCGCACCTTTCCATTCTAGAAGCCCTATTTACAAACCCTAACCCTAGCCCACTTAAGCAACCGCACCCTAGGCCTTTTCCCATGCAAAAATCTGATTGTTTAACCTAATTCCTTGTGGATTTTTAACCCTAGCCGCACCTTCCACCTCTATACACCATTCTACACTTCCATACACCTCCTTACCCCTTTTGCCGCACCACCATACCATCCTAATTCCCTTCTAAACCAAAATCACATCCAAAAGTCCCCTTAACCATCTCTACCGCAGCAAGGAGAAGAAGAAGAGGAGCTTGACGTGCAGAAATTCAAAGTGGAATTCTTGGGCGTTTTAGGTGTAATCTTTCTTATGTCTTCGATGTTTCAATTCAATAAACTTTATGTTGTGAGTATGAGGAACTAAACCCCCTTAGTTGGGGGGTAATTCGAAACCATGTACATGCTTGCAATTTGATTCGATTTCATTCAGTTGTTATTTCATAAGTTGTGGATTCAATTCGTTCATATATTTGATTGATAACTTATTTGTGTATGTTGATTAAGAGTGCACGCTTAGTTTTCATGCATGAATATGATGCTAGATTATGAAGGAGTTTCACCTAATTGTTACAATCTTATAATCACAAGTAGTGAAGGTCGCTTGAAAACGATTGCGTTCAATGAATTCTTAGCATAAGTTTCATGCAATTCATAGTAACGAATGCTTTGTCAATGCTTATGTTTTTCATAGAACTTAATGATTCTTGCTTGTATCTCTATTATGCAATTCATGTAGGGAATGTTTTGGGTTGTAGTATGCAATCATCCAACTTGATAACTTATGGAAAAACTAAGGGTTAATTAGTGCAATTCACGGTTAATTTGGGGCATTGAGTATTTATAATTTATTGGAAGAACAACTGAAAATCGTTTTGTTTGCAAGTTTGACATGTGTGGAGAAGAACCTCCTAACTAGCCTTTTAACCATCTTTTTCACCAAAATCGTTTTTGCAATCTGTTTTAGTTAAAGTTTCTGTTTTTGTGTTAAATTTTCGTCCAAAACAAACCTCCCTTATTTTAGAGTCTTAGATTAGTTAGAAAGTGTTTTGATTTGTGTTTCTAAGTGTTTTAATTCAAGTTTTCATCCAATTTTGTCCAACTTAGTGTAGGTGCTCAAAACTGCCCAGAAAGTGGTTTTTAGGCAGTTTTGAGTCTTCTAGTTGCTGTTTTGAGTTCTAGGTTTGTTTAAGTGTTTTAAACTTTAGTTTTGCATTCTTTGAGTCTAGTTTAGTGTTTTAACCTTTGTTTTTGAGTTTTTAAGTCAGTTTCCAAGTGTTTAGCAATCCCTCCTAATCCCCGGTCTAGAACGATCCCTACTTACATCTTTACTACATTTGCATATCGTCGCATGCCTTTTGGTTTATGTAATGCATATCGTCGCATGCCTTTTGTTTTTGAGTATATTTTCTGATTATGTAGAGAAGATAATTGAAGTGTTTATGGATGATTTTAGCGT
This sequence comes from Malus baccata, assembly GCA_006547085.1. Lineage (NCBI taxonomy): Eukaryota > Viridiplantae > Streptophyta > Magnoliopsida > Rosales > Rosaceae > Malus > Malus baccata. Next base: position 2,574 of record VIEB01002189.1, on the reverse strand, counting down.
CTTTGGTGATTCGTTTGATAGTTGCTTACATAATCTAACTGTGATCCTAAAACGTTGTGTTGAAACTAACCTTGTGCGTAATTGGGAAAAGTGTCATTTTATGGTTAAACAAGGCATCGTTTTAGGTCATATAATCTCTGAAAAGGGTATTGAGGTTGATAAGTCGAAAATAGATCTTGTACGTCACTTACCCTCTCCGACTTCGGTTAGAGAGGTTCGTTCGTTTCTGGGCCATGCAGGATTTTATCGTAGGTTTATCAAAGATTTCTCGAAGATAGCACAACCTCTTTGCCGACTCCTACAGAACGAAGTGGCGTTTGAATTCACCAAGGAGTGCACAGAATCATTCAAACAACTCAAGGAGTTGTTGACCACGGCACCCATCATTGTTCCACCAGATTGGAGTCTACCTTTCGAGCTCATGTGTGATGCATCCGACTATGCTTTAGGAGCTGTTTTAGGACAAAGAAAGGACAAGAGGCCGCATGTCATTTACTACACCTCCCGGACGTTGAACGATGCACAATTGAACTACTCTACTACGGAAAAAGAACTCCTTGCCGTTGTCTTTGCTTTAGATAAATTTCGATCATATCTAATTGGAACTAAAGGAATTGTTTTCACTGATCATGCAGCTCTGAAGTACTTGCTCACCAAAAAGGAAGCCAAGCCATGGCTAATTCGATGGATATTGCTACTTCAAGAGTTCGACATAGAGATTCGGGAGAAGAAGGGAAGTGAGAACGTGGTGGCTGACCACCTAAGCCGAATGGTGCATAAAGAAGAGTCCCTCCCCATTTTGGAGACATTTCCCGATGAACAATTGTTGTCCATTAAGGTTAGTGCACCTTGGTATGCCGATATTGTTAATTTTTTGGTGTCAAAACGTATTCCAAGTGAGTTCACTAGGCACCAACGTGATAAACTTAGGCATGATGCACGGTTTTATGTGTGGGATGATCCGTACTTATGGAAATTTTACCCCGATCAGATTATACGTCGTTGTGTGCACGATTCTAAATGTCATTCAATTTTGAGTTTTTGTCACACATATGCATGTGGAGGGCACTTTGGCACACAACGCACAGCCCTTAAGGTGTTACAATGTGGATTTTATTGGCCTAGTATTTTTAAAGATGCTAAAACTTTTTGCTTAACATGTGATAAATGCCAACGAATGGGTGGTATTAGTGCAAAGGACCAAATGCCGCAAGTTTCTATCCTAAATGTTGAAATTTTTTATGTTTGGGGTATTGATTTTATGGGTCTTTTTCCTTCTTCGTATGGTTTTACATATATTTTGCTTGCGGTTGATTATGTGTCAAAGTGGGTGGAAGCAAAGGCCACTCGGACTAATGATTCTAAGGTGGTTGCAGATTTTATTAGAACTAACATTTTTGCAAGGTTCGGAATGCCACGAGTGATCATTAGTGACGGAGGGTCACACTTTTGCAATCGGACCATTGAGGAAATACAGTGTCACCCATAAGGTTTCTACACCTTACCATCCTCAAACTAATGGGCAAGCCGAGGTTTCCAACCGTGAGATCAAGCAAATCCTAGAGAAAACCGTTGGGCCAACAAGGAAGGATTGGAGCTTACGGTTAGATGATGCACTTTGGGCGTATCGTACGGCGTACAAAACCCCCATTGGGATGTCCCCCTTCCGATTTGTCTATGGCAAGGCGTGCCATCTTCCTGTTGAATTGGAGCACAAAGCACTTTGGGCCATCAAGAAGTTTAACATGAACCTCGAGGAAGCAGGAAGTCAAAGGAGATTGCAATTGAATGAGCTTGATGAGATACGGCATGAGGCGTACGATAATGCAAGCATTTACAAGCAAAAGACCAAAGCTTTCCATGACAACATGATCCGTGGGAAATCATTCTCAATTGGGCAGAAAGTGCTATTGTTCAATTGCCGTTTACGTTTGTTTCTCGGTAAGTTACGTTCTAAGTGGATTAGACCGTTTGTTATTACTAACATATCCTCTTATGGTGCCATCCAGATTCAAAGTCTCAAAACAGGTCATGAATTCCAAGTGAACGGACACCGTTTGAAGCCATATTATGAGAACTTTGTTGAACAAACCGTGGAGGATATTTCTTTGGGTGCCGTGGGCACAAATGGAGAGTGAATGGGCTTTTCGTCCGGCTGCAAGACGTAAAAGAAAGCGCTACTTGGGAGGCAACCCATGCAATTCAACAAAGGAAGCCCAAGGAATCACTCCAATTCCAAATTTGCGTTCCTAAACTCTTCACTTTGTTGTTTATTTCTAATCTTCCTATTTAGTTGTTTTAGTTGCTGTTTGATTTAAGTTGTGGGGGGAGGGGTAACTAAGTGTTTTAGATGCAAATTCGTGGGATTTTATCACCCTTAACTTGGAGACTTGTTCCTTGTTGTTTTTAAGTGTTTTTGAGCAGTTTTGGTGTGTTTTAGTGTGTTTTGATGCAAAAATCCGAAAATCACATAAAAATTTTGAAAATTTGTTTTCAAAAACCCAAAAAGAGTTGTTTTTGTGTGTTTGTTTGTGTCTTAGGGTACCTTCCAACACAATGATGAGGATTCGGTTT
>VIEB01002188.1:4439-18720 GCA_006547085.1 Malus baccata | reverse complement strand
GTCTTGATGTCACACACACCAATGACTCGAGACTAGTCACTCTCCTTGAGAGAAGACATAACACGTACTGATCTTAACGAACTGTCAATTCCCAATTGGCAATCCTATGATCAGGAACGTTTAGGATGTGTCTACGAAAGAATGGTCTCATGAATCTACTTCTTTAGATTGCATTCTCCCAATCACATATTCCTTGGACTTTATCGTTTAAGCATATAACATTTATATGAGACGGCTCAAACAATAAGCTTTGCCCTTTATAGTTAAACTAGATTAGTTTAACATGTGAAATGTCCGTAAAGTAGCATCATATGATTGGTTTTAGTGCACATTTCCAACAACTTCATCTTGAATATGTGTTATGCAAATCAATAACATGCTTTGAATGAAATGGGCATGAGTTCTAGCATTTGGAACTAAATGATGAAACGCCTTCTAAGTAATAACCAAGCAAAGAATAATGAGATCATGCAAGGGCTTTAGAAAACAACAATGCACATATTTTAACTCTCCAAATAAACGTTTATCAAGTCTCACAAGGTTGTAGCGTTTGTTTGAGTTCCTTCCTTCAAGCATGTTACAAAAACTAATTTTTATCCTTTGTGATTGCATGTGAATTCATAAGCTATAACCACAACCAAGCATAAGAAAAGAGTAATTCAAACTTTCATCCATGTTAATCACTCGTTTTAACAGCCATGCAATTACAAACCGAATACTCATCATTGAGTTGGAAGGTACCCTAGACACAAACACACAAAAACGACTCAAAACACTCTTTTTTTTTTTCAAATTTTTATGTGATTTTCGGAGTTTTATGTCAACACACACTAAAACACACCAAAACTGCTTAAAAACTCTTAAAAACAGCAAGGAACAAGTCTATAAGTAATGGGTGATAAAATCCCACGAATTTGCATCAAAAACACTTAGTTACCCCTCCCCACACTTAAATCAAACATTGTCCTCAAAGTTTCAAGCATAAAATCACACCAAACAAAAAGAAACACACAAACAGCAACTAAAACAACTAAATAGGCAGATTCGAAATAAACAACAAAGTGAAGAGTTTAGGAACGCAAATCTGGAATTGGAGTGATGATGGGTGATCTTGTTGTCTTTCCACAGCTTTGATCTCGAACTGGTTCAGAATTCTGAGCGAGAGATATGAGAGTTCCTTGGTTTCACATCAGACTCCTTCTGCTGGGTTGATTTGATTGTGCAGTCTGCATTGTTCTCTGCTTGTTTCTTCTGCACGGCAGGCAGGCACGAGGTAAAGGTGTTGGTCTATTTCTTTTTTCAATCTTTCCAAGTGCCCACCTCTTGCTTTCTTTCTCCTTGTCCCTAGCTGAGAATGAATTGGCAAATTGTCTCCACATGCTTCGAGGTATCATTTTCACTTCCTTTATCTGCTCCCCTAGGCAAATGTGGTAGACGAAGCGGAAGCATAAGATGATGAAGATGAGTACTCGAGAGCAAGGCTAGGTAAGCAATCAGGAAGGGGTTCCAAGCAGTCGGTTCCAAATCGGAAAATTGATACCAAGTGCTGGCTGATTGCTCTCTTTCTCCTTGTCCTAAAACAACGACAAGGAGAAGGACAGGGAGAAAGCATGATATGAGATACTCTTGCTTTCAACCTTCATGATATGAAATACTTTTGCTTTGGATGGCTTGTTTTCAGAGGTACCCCAAGGAATAAGGAACACTGAGTGACTCGAGAGGGTTTGTTGGAAAGGCATTCTCAGAGATGACAGAAGGTTATGTATGTCTGCCTTGCCATGGAGGGTGAAGGTCGACATTTATAGGAAATAATAACCGGTACTGTTCTTTTACTTCTGTCAGCAACCGTTGGATGATTGAACAGTAAACTTCACGTGTTTTCAACCTAAAACTCAAAACAGCAACCTAATGACTCAAAACTGCCTAAAAACCACTTTCTGGGCAGTTTTGAGAACCTAACAAGAACTTGGACGAATTTGAGTGAAAACTTGAATCAAAACACTTAGAAACACAAATCAAAACACTTTCTAACTAATCTAAGACTTCAAAATAAAGGGGGATTTGTTTTGGACGAAAATTGAAAACAAAACAGAAACTTAAAACTAAACAGATTGTAAAACGTTTTTGGATGAAAAGGATGGATAAAAGGCTAGTTAGGAGGTTCTTCTCCACACATGTCACACTTGCAAACGAAACGATTTTCAGTTGTTCTTCCAATAAATTATAAATACTCAACGCCCCAAATTAACCGTGAATTGCACTAATTAACCCTCAGTTTTTCCACAAGTTATTAAGTTGGATGATTGCATACGACAACCCAAAACATTCCCTACAAGTTCCCTACATGAATTGCATAATAGAGATACAAGCAAGAATCATTAAGTTCTATGAAAAACATAAGCATTGACGAAGCATTCGTTACTATGAATTGCATGAAACTTATGCTAAGAATTCATTCAACGCGATCGTTTTCAAGCGACCTTCACTACTTGTGATTATAAGATTGTAACTATTAGGTGAAACTCCCTCATAATCTAGCATCATATTCATGCATGAAAACTAAGCGTGCACTCTCAATCAACATACACAAATAAGTTATCAATCAAATAGATGAACGAATTGAATCCACAACTTATGAAATAACAACTGAATGTAATCAAATCATATTGCAAGCATATACATGGTTTCGAATCCGCCCCTAACCAAGGGGGGTTTAGTTCCTCATACTCACAACACAAAGAATATCAAAATTAAACATGGAATTCAAAGGAAAGACAACACCTAAAACGTTCCAGCAATCCTCAATTGAATGGCATGAACGTCCCAAGCTCCTCTCCTCCTCTTGGCTGCGGCACAAAGACTAGAGACAGGTTCTAGGGGTTATTTGGATGGATGAGTAGGTAAGGAATGATATGGTAGTGTTTAGGGGACATGGGGGTTGCGGCAAAGTGTGAAAATATGGCAGATTGGTGAAGGAAGGCTGCGGCAAGGGGGCTGAATGTGTTTGGACGAATTTTTGAATTGTGGAGGGGGTGATGATTGCCAAATGATGTATAACCATATATATATAGGCAGCCAAACCCTAAAGAAATCAGGTTAGACAAATGGGCTAGGGTTTGGGTGCGGCAAGGGGTTGGAAATCCACCAGAAAATAGGGTTTCTAGAACATTAGGTGCGGCATGCGCTTAGGGTAGATGGATTAGGGTTTAACTTGGCAGAAATTAAATGATTAGGCCCTAGAGTGTGGCTGATTAAGTGGGCTAGGATTAGGGTTTAGGTGCGGCATAGGCTTAGGGTCCACAAGGAGTTTAGGGTTTATGTCATCTAAAAGCCCAAAGCCAAGAATAGAAACTCACGAAAATGGAAACCTCCAAGAATAGAAACTTCCAACTTTAGAAACTTTGGTTGCCAATTCCGACTTCTTTGTTCTTCACTTCCATTTCTTCATGTCTTAAACTCCTTTGACCTTCAAGCTCGTCCATTCCTCGTGCTCCATTAGCCTACGCAACATTCCGGCTCAATTTTGCTCTAAAATGCTCCATTTCGCACCATTTCATGTAATATGTCCTTTAAACCTGAAAACACATGAAAGTAGCTTAAAAGACTACTTTAACGAAGAAAACATAACGAAAATGCATAAGAACTAGCTAACTAAGGCGCATAAATATGCTCCTATCATTCTACTTCAACATAAATCGTCGACAGATTGCCCGTTATTTCCACAAAGCTGACGAGGCTGAGAAAGACAGATGGTTGGAATCGGTGCTTCAACAAACTGCCCGTGATTTCCGCAAAGCTTTCTCTGCATGTGACAAGTGCTGACGAGGCTGAGAGAGACAGTCGCATCTTTGTTATCTGAGATCGATGCTTCAACAAATTTTCTGTGATTTTCGCAAAGCTGAGTTTGCGTCTGACAGGTGCTGACGAGGCTGAGAAAGCTGACACTCTTCGATATCTGGAATCGGTTGTTTGTGAGCAAGCCCAACTTTTGAGAAAGCTGGCGCCTCTTCGATTTTTGAATTGGCCTTTTTGAATTCTGAGCTCGCCTCTTCAATCTCTGAAATCCCATCACATGTTGATTTTTATAGAGGTACGCAGGACGTTCAAAGCACACTTGAATTTCAACCTATAAAAACTCCATTCTTGCACTTCTACGATCTTGACCTGTCCGACCTCTTCTTTCTTTAACACCTCTGAAAATGTCTGGCCCTTCCGACCGTCGTTTTGACTTGAACCTTGGTGAAGAGGCAGTCCCGCCTTCTCCAGACAACATATGGCGCCACTCCTTCATATCCCCTACTGGCCCCCTTACCGTTGGGGATTCGGTGATGAAGAATGACCTGACTGCTGCGGTGGTGGCCCGGAACCTTGTCACTCCTAAAGATAACAGACTGCTTTCCAGACGGTCTGATGAGTTGGCTGTTAAGGAGTCTCTGGCTCTTAGTGTGCAGTGTGCGGGTTCTGTGTCCAACATGGCCCAACGCCTATTTGCTCGAACCCGTCAAGTTGAATCGTTGGCGGCTGAAGTGATGAGTCTCAAACAGGAGATTAGAGGGCTCAAGCATGAGAATAAATAGTTGCACAAGCTCGCACACAACTATGCCACAAACATGAAGAGGAAAATTGACCAGATGCAGGAAACTGATGGTCAGATTTTACTTGATCATCGGAGGTTTGTGGGTTTGTTCCAACAGCATTTGCCTTCGTCTTCTGGGGCTGTACCACGTAGTGAAGCTCCAAATGATCAACCTCCGATACCTTCTCCTTCTGTGGCCCCGCCGACTACTGAGACTTCTCCTGAACAACCTTTGTGAAGGCTTCCTCTTGTATTTTTCTGCTTAATGTTTCCTTTTCTACAAAAATCAATGAAAAAGCATCTTGTTTACCAAAAATCCACACCAAAAGAAATCAAACAAGCAACAACTAAAAATGACAAACAAGGTAAAAAAAAACGTAGTAAATGGAAGGTTTTTAGAAACGCAAAACCGATTGTGAAGCGATTCATAGATCTTCCTTATTTGAATACATGGGTTGCCTCCCAAGAAGCGCTTGCTTTAACATCGTGCAGCTGGACGAAGAACGCAATTACTCCCCATTGGAGCCCACGGCATGCAAGGGAATGTCTTCCACGGCATGCTCCTCAAAATGCTCATAATAGGGCTTCAATCGATGCCCATTCACCTTGAATTCATGTCCCGTTTTCAAGCTTTGGATCTGGACTGCACCATGAACAAAAACATTAGTAATAACAAACGGTCCAATCCACTTAGAACGTAACTTACCGGGAAATAACCGTAGACGGGAATTGAACAATAGCACTTTCTGCCTTACGGAGAATGTTTTGCCTCAAATCATCTTATCATGGAAAACTTTGGTCTTCTCCTTGTAAATGCTAGCATTCTCGTACGCTTCATGCCTTATCTCATCAAGTTCATTTAGTTGCAACTTCCTATGACTCCCTGCGGCATTTAGGTCCATATTGAACTTCTTGACGGCCCAATGAGCTTTGTGTTCCAATTCAACAGGGAGATGGCACGGCTTGCCATAGATGAGCCTAAATGGGGACATTCCAATGGGTGTCTTGTACGCCGTACGATATGCCCAAAGTGCATCATCTAACCGTAAGCTCCAATCCTTCCTTGTAGGCCCGACGGTCTTCTCTAGAATTTGTTTGATCTCACGGTTGGAAACCTCGGCTTGGCCATTCGTTTGAGGATGGTAAGGTATAGAAACCCTATGGTTGACATTGTATTTCCTCAATAACGCCTCTATGGTCCGGTTGCAAAAGTACGATCCTCCATCACTTATGATGACACGTGGCATGCCAAACCTTGCAAAAATGTTAGTTCTAATAAAATTTGCAACCACTTTAGAGTCATTAGTCTGGGTGGCTTTAGCTTCCACCCACTTCGACACATAATCAACCGCAAGCAAAATATACATGAAACCATACGAGGAAGGAAAGGGACCTAAAAATCAATTCCTCAAACATCAAAAATTTCAACATTAAGGATAGAAACTTGCGGCATTTGATCCCTAGCACCTATGTTACCCATTCTTTGGCATTTATCACATGTTAAGCAAAAAGTTCTAGCATCCTTAAAGATACTAGGCCAATAGAACCCACATTGTAACACCTTAAGTGCTGTTCTTTGTGCGCCAAAGTGACCACCACATGCATATGTGTGACAAAAACTTAAAATTGAACGAAATTCAGAATCATGCACACATCGACGTACAATCTGATCCGGGCAAAATTTCCACAAATATGGATCATCCCACACATAAAACCGTGCATCATGCCTAAGTTTATCACGTTGGTGCCTAGTGAAAGTGCTTGGAATTTGTTTTGACACTAAAAAGTTCACCAAATCGGCATACCAAGGCTCACTAACCTTTATGGACAGCAATTGTTCATCGGGGAATGTCTCGACAATGGGTAGGGACTCCTCATTATGCACCATGCGGCTTAGGTGGTTAGCCACTACGTTCTCACTTCCCTTCTTGTCACGAATCTCAATATCGAACTCTTGAAGTAGGAGCATCCAACGAATGAGCCGAGGTTTAGCTTCTTTCTTTGTGAACAAGTACTTCAAGGCTGCATGGTCAGTGAAGACAATGACTTTAGTGCCAATTAAATACGATCTAAACTTATCTAATGCAAAGACAACATCCAAGAGCTCTTTCTCAGTTGTGGAATAATTTAATTGTGCATCATTTAAAGTACGAGAAGCATAATAAATAACATGTGGCAGCTTGTTTTTCCTTTGACCCAAAACAGCCCCAATTGCATAATCCGATGCATCACACATGAGTTCAAAGGGAGTGCTCCAATCTGGTGGAGTGATGATTGGTGCCGAAGTGAGTAGGTCCTTGAGATGGTTGAATGCTTGCTCACACGCCTCGTTGAACTCAAACGATACTTCCTTTTGTAGGAGATGGCATAGAGGTTGTGCAATCTTGGAAAAGTCCTTTATAAATCGTCGATAGAATCCTGCATGACCAAGAAAAGAACGAACCTCTCTCACCGAAGTAAGAGAGGGTAAGTAGCGTACAAGATCTATTTTAGATTTATCAACTTCAATTCCTTTTTCTGAGATTATATGACCCAAAATAATACCTTGTTTAACCATAAAATGGCATTTCTCCCAATTTAACACAAGGTTTGTTTCAACACAACGTTTCAAGATTAAAGTGAGATTATCTTAAGCAATTATCAAATGAACTACCAAACACACTAAAATCATCCATGAATATCTCAATAATCCTTTCAACATAATCAGAAAATATGCTAACCATACACCTTTGAAACGTGGCAGGAGCATTGCACAAACCGAATGACATGCGTCGATATGCAAACGTTCCAAAGGGACAAGTAAAAGTGGTCTTTCCTTGATCATCCGGGGCAATGACAATTTGATTATAACCAGAGTATCCATCAAGAAAACAATAAAATGAATGACCCGCTAACCTTTCAAGCATTTGATCTAGGAACGGCAATGGGAAATGATCCTTCCTTGTGGTGGCGTTTAGTTTCCTATAATCAATGCATACTCGCCAACCGGTTTGGATTCGTATGAGTACAAGCTCATTCTCTGCATTCTCTACACCTGTCACTCCATATTTCTTGGGCACGCATTGAATAGGTGAAACCCAACGGCTATCGGAGATAGGATAGATCACTCCACAATCAAGGAGCTTGATTATCTTCTTTTTCACAACTTCCATCATTGGAGGGTTGAGACGGCGTTGAGCCTCTCTAGTTGGTTTGGCCCCCTCCTCAAGAAATATGTGATGCATGCATGTTGTAGGACTTATACCTTTGATATCGGCCAAGGTCCAACCTAAGGCAGATTTGAACTCATTCAACACACGCACTAGTTTCTCCTCTTCTTGTGCCGTGAGGGATGAGGAAATGATGGCTGGTAGGGTCTCGTTTTCTCCCAAGAAAATGTACTTCAAATGACTTGGTAATGGTTTGAGTTCAAGGACAAGTGCCTGAATTATTGACGGAAGCAACTTGTTAGTCGAAATGGGAATGGAATCGAAGTTAGGAGACTTACCACCATGCTTAGGTAATGACTCAAGGGCAGCAACCAACTCAATGAATTCCTCACTAGAAGCCATGGCGTGGAATGATTCATGTGTGCCGTGGGTATGCATTGGGTCTCCATCCATGGTTTTGAGTTCCATGCCTCTTGTAATGACTTTTTCAAGCACATCGTCATTCAAATCTTCAAGATATCCCTGCGCCAAAGAGTCAATTATATCAATAGAGAAACATGAATGGTCCTCTCTAGGGTACTTAATAGAATCTGAAAGATTGAAATTAACAACTTCCCCATTAAATTCCATGGACAAAGTTCCATTAAACACGTCAATTTTAGTCCGGGCCGTCTTCATGAATGGCCTTCCAAGGAGGATGGGCAATGAATGGGTATGGTCCGATTCATCCATTTCGAGAACATAGAAATCCGCCGGAAAGATTAAGTGATTTACCTGCACAAGAACATCTTCTAAAACTCTCTTTGGATAGGCGTTAGATCTATCGGCCAATTGTATGATTACACCATCATTTTTCAACACTCCTAAATTCATAGATGCATAAATTGAGTATGGCATAACATTTATAGAAGCACTGATGCGAAATATATTAAGCACACAAATTAAACCCTCTTTTGTCAAATTGTAGTAAAGATGTAAGTAGGGATCGTTCTAGACCGGGGATTAGGAGGGATTGCTAAACACTTGGAAACTGACTTAAAAACTCAAAAACAAAGTTTAAAACACTAAACTAGACTCAAAGAATGCAAAACTAAAGGTTAAAACACTTAAACAAACCTAAAACTCAAAACAGCAACCTAATGACTCAAAACTGCCTAAAAACCACTTTCTGGGCAGTTTTGAGAACCTAACAAGAACTTGGACGAATTTGGGTGAAAACTTGAATCAAAACACTTTCTAACTAATCTAAGACTTCAAAATAAAGGGGGATTTGTTTTGGACGAAAATTGAAAACAAGACAGAAACTTTAAACCAAAACAGATTGTAAAACGTTTTTGGATGAAAAGGATGGATAAAAGGCTAGTTAGGAGGTTCTTCTCCACACATGTCACACTTGCAAACAAAACGATTTTCAGTTGTTCTTCCAATAAATTATGAAACTCAACACCCCAAGTTAATTAGATATGCTTAAATTAACCTTCAAGTTCTCCTAAAGTTAATGAATTGGATGGGAAAGCGCATACAACAATTCAAAGCATTCCTTAAAGGTTCCTTACGTGATGAGCACAATAAAGATACAATCAAGAATCATGAAGCACAATGAGAACTATAAGTGTTGACGAGGCATTCGTTACTATGATGAGCATGAAACTAGTGCCAAGAATTCGTTCAACGCGATCGTTTTCAAGCGACCTTCACTACTTGTGATTATAAGATTGTAACTATTAGGTGAAACTCCCTCATAATCTAGCATCATATTCATGCATGAAAACTAAGCGTGCACTCTCAATCAACATACACAAATAAATTATCAATCAAGTAGATGAATGAATTGAATCGAATCCACAACTTATGAAATAACAACTGAATGTAATCAAATCATATTGCAAGCATGTACATGGTTTCGAATCACCCCCCAACTAAGGGGGTTTAGTTCCTCATACTCACAACACAAAGTTTATTGAATTGAAACATTGAAAACATAAGAAAGATCACACCTAAAAGTTCCAGCAGTCTAAATTGCACAGCAGGTACGTCTAAGAGCCTTCCTCCTCTTCCTTGGTTGCGGCACAGGGTTTTGTGATGGTTTTTGGGGGTTATGGATGGTGTAAAATGATGGGTTTATGGCTGGGATAGGTGTATGGGACGGCTAGGGTGGTTTTGGGTCAGAAAATATGGTCAATGGTGAAGGATAGGTGCGGCAGAGAGAGTGATGATGTTTCTGGCGTGAATGGGACTGAATAGAGATGTGTGGAATGTTTTGTGGCTGCAACAAGGAGGTTTATTTAAAGGAAAACAGAAATTAAAACCCTAGGTTGATTAGGAAATCAGAAATTAAGTCTAAGGATTCTAGAATTAGGAAATAAAATCAGAAACTTAAAGGAAATAGCAAGGGAAATTCGGCTAGGGTTTAAAACACAAAAGGAAAGTGTTTTAAAGCCTAGAATCAGGAAATAAGGAAGAGAAAATACCAAGGGGGGGCGGCAAGGGTTCAAAAGGTGCAAGAAATGTGTATTTGATGTCCTAGAATGCTTAGGAAGTCTTCAAAATTGCTGGAACTTTTAGGGACATTTAGGAAAAACCAAACCAAAGTAGGAAACTTTGGCTGAACTTTCCTATTTCAAGTAGGAATCCTTGTTGGAGTAGGAATCCTTGTTCTTATAGGAATCCTCATGTGATTAGGAATCCATCTTCAATTAGGAATCCTTCGTCGATTAGGAATCCTCCTTCATGTAAGCACTTTCCTACTTCAACTAGGAAACCTTGTTAAAGTAGGAATCATCATATTCAAGTCTTCAAATTCGTCCAAACCTTGGCTCCAAATATGTGACATGCATTCCAAGCTCCATTTTGCTCCAAAATGCTCCAAAATGCATCTTCTTCCATCCTTTGGCCTTAAAACCTGAAAACACATAAAACTAGCTTAAAAGACTACTTTAACTAAGAAAACACCATGGAAATGCATAAGAACTAGCTAACTAAGGCGCATAAATATGCTCCTATCAAGCACCTAAATCTAACATGGCAGATTCAAAGCGAGTGTTTCCAATGACACAAGGAATTGTAAAACTACCCAGATCTTTGCATTTGGGGGGTAGTTTGTGTTGCACGATGGTGGATACATTTTCACCTACCTTGACAACCTCCTTGGTCGGCATCCTCTTCCTAGTGGTGCACAATTCCTTTAGAAACTTGGCATATCTCGGGACTTGCTTGATTGCATCCAAAAGGGGTATGTTGACTTGAACTTTCCTAAATGTCTCAAGGATGTCCCTTTCAGCTTCCTCCTTCTTTGTGTGCATAAACCTACTAGGAAAAGGGACATTCGAAGGAAAAACATTAGTAGGAAGTGAATTTGACACATTCTTACCCTTATTGGCCGAATTGGACAGATTTGGGCCTATGGAAGCTTGCGGCAAAGGTGTGTTCACCTTTGCCGTGGGTGGGCTTGTGTCCTCCTCTTCAATTTGTAGTTTTTCATCTTCTATGAGACCTGATGTAGATGGTTTAGGACCTGCCCCAACTTCTTTTCCACTTCTCAACAATATGGCTTTTGCACTTTCGAAACCTCCTTTTGGATTTGGAATGGTAGAACTAGTGAGTTGGCTTGGGTCCCGAAAGTTGCTCACAAAGGCCGTAATCTGCCCAATTTGCTTCTCCAATTGATCCACCCTTTTGTCTTGGCTTTGCATAGCTTTGGTTTGATTTTCTTGCCCCTGAGACAAGTTAGTTAGTAACTTAAGGAGCGTATCATTGTCTAGAGATGTACCTGAAGCATTTGGGGTAGATTGTTGTGGAACATGTAGGGGTGCGTATGGCTTGGTGAAAAACCTCGGGGGTTGTTGCCAAAAGCCTCCTTGTTGTTGGGGTTGTTGGGCCTCCCTCCACTTGAAGTTTGGATGGTCTCTCCAACCTGGATTATATGTGTTTGAATATGGATCGTTCCTCGGTTGGTTTTGGCTTGGAAATCCAATTGCGTTAGCGCTCTCCCATCCACCATTCTCAATGAGTTGAGGGCACTTTTCCGAGACATGTCCTTGGATAGAACATACGCCACACACCATTGGCCCTTGCATCCTCATTCCTTTGGCCATCTGAGACACAATGGAAGTAAGATTAGTTAATTGTGAATGAATGTCGGATGTGGAACTTACCTCATGCACTTGTTGTCGTAGGGGTCCTCTTTGGCCAACGCCTTCGTATTGTTGAGCGTTCAATGCTCGATTAGCAATCAAGATCTTGGTAGCCATGGGTGTTTTGTCCACCAATGCTCCACCCGCCGGGGCATTGAGCATTTGACGTTCAATTGGTAGGAGCCCCTTGTAAAAGTATTGTAGAAGTAACTCCTCCTTCATCTGATGCTGTGGACAAGAAGCAACAAGTGATTTAAAACGTTCATAATAGGTAGGAAAAGACTCACCTTCATCTTGCTGAATTCCACTTATCCGTTTACGTAGAAGAATGATTCGAGAAGTTGGGAAAAACTTCTCCAAAAACGCCCTCTTCATGCTTTCCCAAGACGTGACAGTTCCGGGAGCTAACTCGTACAACCAATCCTTGGCTTTATCCATTAAAGAGAATGGAAAAGCCTTCATCTTCAAAATACTTCCGTCGACGTTAACCGGAGTCATGCTTGAACACACCACTTCAAATTCTTTCAAATGCTTGTTCGGATCCTCCATGGACAGCCCATGGTATTTTGGAATGTGGCGGAGCAAACTTGACTTTAACTCGAACTCTTCGGTCTTACCTTGTGCAGCCGTGGGATATTGGATACACAAAGGTACAGCATTATCTAATCCCGAAGCAGCGAGCTCCTTGGGGGTTCGGTTGTCCATGGCCATGCTTTGAACTTCTTCACCCACTTGTGCCGTGGGTATCTCCTCCTCTTCAAGTGGATGTTCTTCAAACTCAGGTTCAGGAATATGTGGGTTACGATCTTGCTGATTCCTATTCCTTCTCAAAGTCCTCTCAAAATCGTCGTCAAAATCCAAGATATGCTCACGAATCGGATGAGAACTCCGAGTCATAAACTAGTACCTAAATTAAGAGAGCAACAAGGTCAATAACTAGTAAAAACACACGGAAATAAACAAAAAGAAATAACAAGGGATTAGCAAAGATGCTAATCCCCGGCAACGGCGCCAAAAATTTGATGCGAAATATATAAGCACACAAATTAAACCCTCTTTTTATCAATTGTAGCAAGTATGTAAGTAGGGATCGTTCTAGGCCGGGGATTAGGAGGGATTGCCAAATCACTTGAAAACTGACTCAAAACTTAAAAACAAAGTTTAAAACACTAAACTAGACTCAAAGAATGCAAAACTAAAGTTTAAAACACTAAGATAAACAAAAAGATTCAAAACAGCAACCAAAAGACTCAAAACTGCCTTAAAAACACTTTCTGGGCAGTTTTGAGCACAAACACAAATTTGGACGAAATTGGTTTACCACTTGAATCAAAACACATAAAAGCACAAACTAAAGTGATTACTAACTAATATAACACTTTGAAATAAATGGGAGATTGGTTCTTGACGAGATTTAACACTAAACAAAAACTTTTAAAAACTAGCAGATTGTAAAACGAGATTGATTAAATTGAATGGATGAGAAGCTAGCTAAGGGGTTCTTCTCCACACATGTTATACTTGCATACAAAACGGTTTCCAATTGCTTCTCAAAAAACAATGAATTCCCAACGCCCAAAATTAACCGTGAATTGCACTAATTAACCCTCAGATTTTCCTAAAGTTATCGAATTGGATGAATTGCATAGGACAACCCAAAGCATTCCTCACAAGTCCCCTACATGAATTGCATAATAGAGATACAAGCAAGAATCATTAAATTCTATGAAAACCATAAGCATTGGCGAGGCACTTGTTACTATGAATTGCATGAAACTTATGCCAAGAATTTACTTAACATGATTGTGATCAACAACCTTTACTACTTATGAATATAAGATCATAACGATTAGGTGAAACTCCCTCATATCCTAGCATCAAACTTATGCATGAAAATTAAGCGTGCACTCTCAACCAATATACACTAATTAGTTTTAATTCATAGAGATAAGTAAATTAAATTCACAATTCGTGAAACGCAATTGGAAGTAATCAAATCATATAGCAAGCATAAACATGGTTTTGAATCCCCCCCTAGCCAAGGGGGGTTTAGTTCCTCATACTTGCAAAGCAAAGATACATAAAATTAGACATTAAAATTCAAAGAAAGAGAACACCTAAAACACTCCAACTTGGCAGCTGGTGCATCCAAAGTTCCTCCTTCTTCCTTGATGCGGCAGAGAGGTTTTGGACAGGGTTTGGGTGGTTTTTATGGTGTAGAATGGATGGGGAATGGTATGGAAAGGTTTACGGTTGATGGGTGGTGTGGCTAGGGGTGATTTTGAGCTGAATTTGGAGAGAATGGTGGTGAAAAACTCACGGCAAAGACAAGGAGAAAAATCTGTTCTCTTTGATGAATATGGGAGGTGGTATTTATAGGCTTGAGAGAGGACCACTCCATTTCCTTTGCATGTGCAGCTTGT
>VIEB01002187.1:0-18753 GCA_006547085.1 Malus baccata | reverse complement strand
ACCTACACACACGAGCAAACAAGGTTAGTAACCAACTTAATAGACTTGGCACAAGTAAGGAAATAAGGTACCTATACACGGCACAAAAACAAAACACACACACACGATGCAAAATTCAAAAACAAAACAGAAAACGAAATAATTTAAACAAGACTCAAGACAAGGGATTAGCAACTTTGCTAATCCCCGGCAACGGCGCCAAAATTTGGTGTGAAAATTAACTTGACACACAAATTAAACCCTATTTGTGACAATTGTAGTAATGATGTAAGTAGGGATCGTTCTAACCGGGGATTAACTAGGGGTGCTAATCTAATACAAATCGACTTAGAAACACAAAAACTAAACTTAAAGACTCTAATTAGACTACTAAGATTCAAAACAGATTTGAAACACTCAAATCTGCCCAAAACTGACTAAAACAAGTTAATTGACTCAAACAGCAACTAAGACAAGATTTGGACGAATTTGACAAAACTTATGACTCAAAATACTTAAAAACACCAAAGAGGACAGATTATGAAGACTCAAACTTAACAAAATATGGGGGAATTGTGTTTGGACGAATTTGAACTAAATGCACAGATTGTAAATTAAAACAGATTGTAAACTAAATGTGATGAATCAATGGGTGATGGAATGGCTAAGGGGTTCTTCTCCACACATGAAATTTATGCAACGTAAATCGATTTCCAGTTATCAATTCAATAAATTATGAATGTCGACACTCCAAGTTAATTAGGTTCGCTTAAATTAACTTTCAGATTTCCCTAGAATCATTGAATTGGATGAATATGCATCGCAAACAAATTATTCCTAACAAGTTCTCTATATGAACAGCATGATAAAGATACAAGTTAGAATCATTAAGTTCTTTGGAAATCATAAGCATCGACAAGGCAATTGTAACTATGAAAAGCATGATACTCCTGCCATGAATCTACTTAACACGATCGTGACTAGCGATCTTCACTACTTGCGAATATAAATTCATAACGATTAGGTGAAACAAACTTATATTCTAGCACCAAATTCCAGCATGCAAATCAAGTGTGCACTCTCAATCAACATACAAGAATAAGTTTTGAATTAAACGGTTAAGCAAATTGTATTCACGACTTATGAAACGATAACTGGAAGTAATCAACTTATTTCACATAAATAAACATGGTTTCGAATACACCCTTAGCCAAAACGAATTTAGCCAATCATACTCAATGAAAAACAAAGATTACAAGAAGTAGACATTGAAATATAAGATAGAATACACCTAAAATTGTTCAACAACTCAGATTGAAGAGCCAAACAACTTTGTGAACTGTCTCCTTCTCTTCCCCTTGCGGCAGATTGGGATGGTGTGGTTTCTGGGCTGTTTTTGTGATGTAGAATGGATTATGGATGGTATAGAGGCACGGCAAGGCTTGGGGATGGTGTGTGGGTGTTGTGTGGAAGGTGTGGATATGAAGAATGGTGGTGGAAATCGGCAGAGATGGAGGAGGAATGGTTTCTGAGGTTGTGGATGGGTTTTGACGAATTTGGGAGAGTGTGTGGCTGAATGGACTCCTTTGTGGCTGCAACAAGGAGGTTTATTTAAAGGAAAACAGAAATTAAAACCCTAGGTTCATTAGGAAATCAGAAATTAAGTCTAAGGATTCTAGAATTAGGAAATAAAATCAGAAACTTAAAGGAAATAGCAAGGGAAATTCGGCTAGGGTTTAAAACACAAAAGGAAAGTGTTTTAAAGCCTAGAATCAGGAAATAAGATCAGAAACTTAAAGGAAATAGCAAGGGAAATTCGGCTAGGGTTTAAAAGGTGCAAGAAATGTGTATTTGATGTCCTAGAATGCTTAGGAAGTCTTCATAATTGCTGGAACTTTTAGGGACATTTAGGAAAAATCAAACCAAAGTAGGAAACTTTGGCTTAACTTTCCTATTTCAAGTAGGAATCCTTGTTGGAGTAGGAATCCTTGTTCTTCTAGGAATCCTCATGTGATTAGGAATCCATCTTCAATTAGGAATCCTCATGTGATTAGGAATCCATCGTCAATTAGGAATCCTTCGTTGATTAGGAATCCTTCGTTGATTAGGAATCCTTCGTCGATTAGGAATCCTCCTTCATGTAAGCACTTTCCTACTTCAACTAGGAAACCTTGTTCAAGTAAGAATCATCATCTTCAAGTCCTCAAATTCGTCCAAACCTTGGCTCCAATTATGTGATAATCATTCCAAGCCCAATTTTGCTCCAAAAAGCTCCAAAATGCATCTTCTTGCATCCTTTGGCCTTAAAACCTGAAAACACATAAACTAGCTTAAAAGACTACTTTAACTAAGAAAACACCATGGAAATGCATAAGAACTAGCTAACTAAGGCGCATAAATATGCTCCTATCATGTTTTAGCACCAATTTAGGGGTTCTAAAAGGATAAGGTTCTAGAATCTGACATATATAGTTTAAATACATAATTATCCCTTAGAAATGGCTGAAATCAAGGCACAAATTCATTTGGATAAGATAGGATAAGATAAGGTTAGGTTAGGCAAGGATAAGACAAGATAAGGTTGGATAAAGTTTTGGATAATGTTCCTTCTTTTGAGTTGATTTCTTATCTTCATTGACTTGGATTTATTTCTTCACTCTTTTCAACTCATTCCTAGTCTCTTGAACTTCAAATTCGTCCATCCATCTTTCTCCATTCATAAGCTATCCATTTGGTGCCCAAAACTGCCTCAAAATGCTCTAAAATGCACTTTCTTGCCAACTTTGTCATATGAACCTACAAACCCACGAAAATAGCTTAAAACACTATAATAAACATAAACAAACTATGAAAATGCAAGAAAACAAGCTAACTAAGTCGCATAAATATGCTCCTATCAATCCACAGCTAGGGACAAGGAGAAAGAAAGCAAGAGGTGGGCACTTGGAAAGATTGAAGAAAGAAACAGACCAACACCTCTACCTCGTGCTTGCCCGCCGTGCAGAAGAATCAAGCAGAGAAGAATGCAGACTGCACAATCAAATCAGGGAAATCTCATATTCCTCGCTCAGAATTCCAAATCAGTTCAAGATCAACGTTGTGGAAAGTCAACAAGATCATCTATCTCCAAAACCAGATTTGCATTCTTAAACTCTACTCTGTCTGGTTTTTACTTTGCTATACTTCTCATGTTTATTCGTTGTTTGTTTGTTTGCTTGTTGTTGTGTGAGTTTATTCTTAAAACATTCAGGACAATGTTTGATTTAAGTGTGTGGGGGGGGGGGTAACTATTGTTTTGCATGAAATTCGTAGAAATTTATCACCCATTACTTCTAGTGTTGTTCCTTGCTATTTTAAGTGTTTTTAAGCTGTTTTGGAGTGTTTCAGTGTGTTTTGACATAAAAATCCGAAAATCTCATAAAATTTTGAAAAATTGTTTTGAAAAACCCAAAAAGAGTTGTTTTTGTATGTTTATTTGTGTCTTAGGGTACCTTCCAACACAATGATGAGGATTTGGTTTTTAATTACATGACTATTAAAGAAAGTTATAAACATGGATGAAAATTTGATTTACTCTTTGGTGTATGCTTGGTTGTGGTTATAATTTATGAATTCACATGCAATCATAAAGGAAAAATCAATTTTGTAACATGCTTGAAAGAAGGAACTCAAATGTACGCTACAACCTTGTGAGACTTGAGCCTAAACGTTTATTTGGAGAGTTAATAATCTGTGCATTTTTTTTTCTAAAGTCGTTGTATGATCTCATTATTCTTTGCTTGGTTGCTACCTAGAATGCGTTCATCATTATAGATCCAAATACTAGAACTCATGCCCGTTCCATTCAAAGCATGACATTGATTTGCATAACAGATATCCAAGATGAAGTTGTTTAGTGAGCCAAAGACAAAATAGCCGAACCCACCTTTGTCATTTGTTTTGTAGGTTTAAACCCCGTTGAGCCTTGTTTAGCATATTTTCTTTGTTAAACCACATCATCTCCACCTAACTTAGAATAGGACTATCCATACCCTTGTTCTTGAAGTATAATGGAGCATAACTTAGAAAGAATTCATTTTGATCAACATTATTGCAGAAAACAAGTGTGGGGGAATTTAGATTTCAAAGTTGTGTTTTTTTTTTTTTGTGTGCCAAAGAAATTGGGCACGGCAGAGAGAAAAAATCGTGAAAAAAAAAGAAAAGAAAAATAAATGCATGAGTTGCATGAATTTTCCCTTGTGTTTAAAAGTAGTTTTCTGCGTTCTAAAGAGAATTCTAAGTACCTACATCATTACTTTGCTCACTATTGCTTTAAGAACTTTTGTTTACCCTTACATTTCTTTGTTAGCCAACGCCCTTAACCCCATTACAACCCTTGACTTCCATCTTGAGTGTTGTGTTTTTCAATATGTGGAGTTTGAAATTGGTATGAGCATATGATATCACTGATTCTCGCTTCTAAGTAGTGGCAATTGATAGGAGCATATTTATGCGACTTAATTGGCTTGTTCTCGTGCATTTACGTTGTGTTTCCTTAGTTATTTTAGTGTTTAAAGTCACTTTTGTGTGTTTTCAGATTCCAAGGACAAAGTATGCAAGAAGTTGCATTATGGAGCCTTTTGGAGCAAAATGGAGCTTGGAATGATTATCACATGCTCGGAGCACAAGGAATGGATGTTATTGAAGATTCGAAGAAGTTAGGATTCCTAATTGACGAAGGATTCCTAATTGACGAAGGATTCCTAATTGAAGATGGATTCCTAATCACATGAGGATTCCTAGAAGAACAAGGATTCCTACTCCAAGAAGGATTCCTACTTGAAATAGGAACGTTAAGCCAAGGTTTCCTACTTTGGTTTGACCTTTCCTAAATGTTCCTAAGTTTTATCAACGTTGAAGGCATCCTAAGCATTCTAGGACATCAAATACACATCCCTTGCACATTATGACCCTTTGCCGTACCTTTCCCAAAGTCCCATCTCCTTGCCGTGCAAGGAAGCCATCTCCCTTCAGTTTTAGGACATCAAACCTTTCCCTAAACCTTTCCTACATCACAGCCGCATTCCCTTGACCCTTCCTCTTCCTTGCTGTGCAAGGGAGAGTGATTCTTTCCTATTTTCTGAATTAAAACACATTCCTTTTGTGTTTCATACCCTAGCCGCACCTTTTATCTAATTTCCCTTAAGTTTTTTATTTTGTTTCCTAATTCTAGAAGCCTTAGACTTAATTTCTGTTTACCTAATTAACCTAGGGTTGTAATTGCCTAAACCCTTTAAATAAACTCCTCTTTTGCAGCCACAGAGGATCCATATTCTCACCATTCACGCCAGAAACTATCCTCCACCTTCAGCCGCACCATTCTACCACCATTCACCCAAATTTCTGCCACAAATCACCCCTAGCCGCACCACCCATCAACCCTAAACACTTCCATACATCCCCCATCCATTCTACACCATTCAAGAACCCAAAAACCTGCCCAAAGTTCTTGTGCCGCAGCAAAAGAGAGGAAGAATAAGTACTTGAAGATTCTAGCCGTTCAACATCGAATCGTTGGAATACTTAGGTGTTCTCTTTCTTTTAGCCCAAAGTTCCTCATGTTTTAAACTTTGTTTTACAGATTTGAGTCAGTTTAGAGTGTTTTAGCAATCCCTTATAATCCCCGGTTTAAGAACGATCCCTACTTATCCATACTACAATTGTCAACAAGAGGGTTAATTTGTGTGTTTAGTTATTTTACGCATCAAATTTTGGCGCCGTTGCCAGGGATTAGCAAATTTGCTAGTCCCTCGTTATTTCTTTTTATTTTTCGTTTGTTTTCTATCGTAGTTGCTGATTTGTGTTGTTTCTTTGTTTTTAGGTACTAGTGCATGACTCGAAGTTCCCAACCTGTTCGTGAGCATATTTTGGACTTTGACGACGATTTCGAGAGAACTTTGAGAAGAAGGAGGAACCAACAAGAGTCTAACCCACCTAGCCTGGAACCTGACCTTGAAGACCAAGTTCTAGAAGAGGAGGAGGATCTCACGGCACAAGTGGGTGGAGAAGTTCAAGGCATGGCCATGGACAACCGTACACTCAATGAGCTTTCCGCTTCGGGATTGGATAATGCCGCACCCTTGTGTATCCAATATCCCACGGCTGTTCAAGGTAAAACCGAAGAGTTCGAGTTAAAGTCAAGTTTGCTCCACCAAATTCCAAAGTTCCATGGGCTGTCCATGGAGGATCCGAACAAACATTTGAAAGAATTTGAAGTGGTGTGCTCAAGTATGACTCCGGTTAACGTTGACGGAAGTATTTTGAAGATGAAGGCTTTTCCATTCTCTGTGATGGACAAAGCCAAGGATTGGTTATACGAGTTGGCTCATGGAACAGTTACATCTTGGGAGAGTATGAAGAGGGCATTTTTGGAGAAGTTCTTCCCAACTTCTCGAATCATCCTTCTTCGTAAAAAGACAAGCGGGATTCAGCAAGAGGAAGGTGAGTCTTTTCCTACTTATTATGAACGGTTTAAATCACTTGTTGCTTCTTGTCCACAGCATCAGATGAAGGAGGAACTACTTCTACAATACTTTTACGAGGGGCTCTTACCACTTGAACGTCAAATGCTCGATGCTTTGGCGGGTGGAGCATTGGTGGACAAAACGCCCATGGCTGTAAAAATCTTGATTGCTAATCGAGCGTTGAACGCTCAACAATACTAGGGTGTAGGCCAAAGAGGACCCCCACGGCAACAAGTTCATGAGGTAAGTTCCACATCCAATATTCAATCTCAGTTAGCTAATCTTACTTCTATTGTTTCACAGATGGCTGAGGGAATGAAGATTCAAGGACCCATGGTGTGTGGCGTATGTTCTATCCAATGACATACCTCCGAAAAGTGTCCTCAACTCATTGAGAATGGTGGACGGGAGAGCGCTAATGCCATTGGGTTTCAAAGCCAAAATCAGCCAAGACATGATCCATACTCCAACATGTATAATCCGAGGTGGAGAGACCATCCAAACTTCAAGTGGAGGGAGCCCTAACAAACCCAACCACAAGGAGGCTTTAGGTAACAACCCCCGGGTTTCTACACCAAACCATACGCACCCACAAAAGCTCTCCCACAACCTGCCCAAACTACTTCAGGTAATGCTTTGGATAATGATACACTTGTTAAGTTACTAACCACTTTGACTCAAGGGCAAGAAAATCAAAACAAAAGGGTGGACCAACTAGAGAAACAAATGGGGCAGATTGCCGAAGTTGTTTGGCAGATTAGAGACCAAGGAAAGCTTCCTAGTTCTACCATTCCAAATCCAAAGGGAGGGTTTGAATCAGCCAAAGCAATCACCCTAAGAAGTGGTAAGGAGGTTGGAGTAGGTTCTTCATCAAAAACAGGTCACAAAGAGGATGAAATGTTGCAAATGGAAGAGGAGGAAGCAAGTCAACCCACGGCAAAGGTGGAAGTACCTTTGCCGCAAGTCTCCAATGCCCCTAAACTGTCCAATTTGTCCAATAAAGGTAAGAATGTGTCAAATTCAGTTTCTACTAATGTTGTGCCTTCGAATGCTCCTTTTCCTAGCAGGTTTGTGCAAACAAAGAAGGAAGAAGCTGAAAAGGACATCCTTGAGACACTTAGGAAAGTTTAAGTCAACATACCCTTGTTGGATGCCATTAAGCAAGTCCCGAGATACGCTAAGTTTTTAAATGAGCTGTGCACCACTAGGAAGAGGATTTCAACCAAGGAGGTTGTGAAGGTAGGTGAAAATGTCTCCGCCATCTTGCAACGCAAACTACCCCCCAAATGCAAAGATCCGGGTAGCTTTACAATTTCGTGCGTCATTGGTAACACCCGTTTCAAATCTGCCATGCTAGATTTAGGAGCCGCTATAAATGTTATGCCATACTCCATTTATGTATCTATGAACTTAGATGAGTTGAAACATGATGGTGTAATCATACAATTGGCCGATAGATCTAACACTTATCCAAAGGGAGTTTTGGAAGACGTTTTGGTGCAGGTTGATCATTTAGTCTTCCCAGCGGATTTTTATGTGCTCGAAATGGATGAATCAGATCATGCTCTTTCATTGCCCATCCTCCTTGGAAGACCATTCATAAAAACGGCCCGGACGAAGATTGACGTGTATAGTGGAACTTTGTCCATGGAATTTGATGGGGAAGTTGTTAATTTTAATCTTTATGATTCCATTAAGTACCCTAGTGAGGATCATTCATGTTTCTCTATTGATATAATTGACTCTTTGGCGCAGGGATATCTTGAAGATTTGAATGACGATACGCTTGAAAAAGTCATTACACGAAGCATGGAACCCACAACCAAGGGGGCATATTCTAAGCTACCCCACGACACACATGAACCAGGCCATGCCGTAGTGAGGAAATTCTTGAGTTGGTTGCTGCCCTTGAGTCATTACCTAAGCATAAAAGGAATGACCTGCTAACCTTTCGAGCATTTGATCGAGGAACGGCAATGGGAAGTGATCTTTCCTTGTGGTTGCGTTTAGCTTCCTATAATCAATGCACACTCGCCAACCGGTTTGAATTCGAGTGGGCACAAGCTCATTCTCTGTGTTCTCAACAACCGTCACTCCAGATTTCTTGGGCACACATTGGATAGGTGAAACCCAACGGCTATCGGAGATGGGATAAATCACACCACAATCAAGGAGATTGATTATCTCTTTTTTCACAACTTCCATCATTGGAGGGTTAAGACAATGTTGAGCCTCTCTAGTTGGTTTGGCCCCCTCCTCAAGAAATATGTGATGCATACATGTTGTAGGACTTATACCTTTGATATCGGCCAAGGTCCATCCTAAGGCAGATTTGAACTCCTTCAACACACGCACTAGTTTCTCCTCCTCTTGTGCCGTGAGGGATGAGAAGATGATGGCAGGTAAGGTCTCGTTTTCCCCCAAGAAAATGTAGTTCAAATGGCTTGGTAAGGGTTTGAGATCAAGGATGGGTGCCTGAACGATGGATGGAAGCAACTTGTTAGTCGAAATTGGAATTGAATCAAAGTTAGGAGACTTACCTTGCTTTCTTGATGGATACTCCGGCTATAATCAAATTGTTATTGCCCCGGATGATCAAGAAAAGACCACTTTTACTTGTCCGTTTGGAACGTTTGCATATCGACGCATGCCATTCGGTTTGTGCAATGCTCCTGCCACGTTTCAAAGGTGTATGGTTAGCATCTTTTATGATTATGTTGAGAGGATTATTGAGATATTCATGGATGATTTTAGTGTGTTTGGTAATTCATTCGATAATTGCTTGGATAATCTCACTTTAATCTTGAAACGTTGTGTTGAAACAAACCTTGTGCTAAATTGGGAGAAATGTCATTTTATGGTTAAACAAGGTATTCTTTTGGGTCATATAATCTCTGAACGAGGAATTGAAGTTGATAAGTCTAAAATAGATCTTGTACGCTACTTACCCTCTCCTATTTCGGTGAGAGGGGTTCGTTCTTTTCTTGGTCATGCAGGATTCTACCGACGATTTATCAAGGACTTTTCCAAGATTGCACAGCCCCTATGCCGTCTCCTACAAAAGGAAGTGCCTTTTGAGTTCAACGAGGCGTGTGAGCAAGCATTCAACCATCTCAAGGACCTCCTCACCACGGCACCAATTATCACCCCACCGGATTGGTCCAATCCCTTTGAACTAATGTGTGATGCATCGGATTATGCACTTGGAGCTGTTTTGGGCCAACGGAAAAACAAGCTGCCACATGTTATTTATTATGCTTCTCGTACCTTAAATGATGCACAATTAAATTATTCCACAACTGAGAAAGAGCTTTTGGCAGTTGTCTTTGCATTAGATAAGTTTAGATCATATTTAATTGTTACTAAAGTCATGGTTTTCACTGACCATGCAGCCTTGAAGTACTTGTTCACCAAGAAAGAAGCTAAACCTCGACTCATTCGTTGGATGCTTCTACTTTAAGAATTTGACATCGAAATCAAGGACAAGAAGGGGAGTGATAATGTTGTTGCCGACCACCTAAGCAGGTTGGTGCGTGAAGAAGTGGTTTTTCCCATCTCCGAAACGTTTCCGGATGAACAACTCTTGTCCATTCAGATAAGTGCTCCTTGGTACGCAGATTTGGTGAATTATTTGGTGACTAAACAAGTTCCTAGCACCCTAAACAAATTCCAACGTGATAAACTTAAAAAGGATGCTAGATTTTATGTTTGGGATGACCCATACTTGTGGAAATATTGTTCAGATCAGGTTATAAAAAGATGTGTGCATGAATCAGATTTTCACTCAATTTTAAGTTTTTGTCACACATATGCATGTGGGGGTCATTTTGGCACCCAAATGACAGCTTTTAAGGTTCTTGAATGTGGTTTTTATTGGCCTACTTTGTTTAAAGATGCTAGAACCTTTTGTTTAACATGTGATCGCTGCCAAAGGACAGGTAATATCGGCCAAAGAGATCAAATGCCGCAGGTACCGATCTTTGTTGTTGAAATTTTTGATGTTTGGGGTATCGATTTTATGGGTCATTTTCCTTCATCTTTTGGTTTCACTTACATATTACTTGCCGTTGATTATGTTTCAAAGTGGGTGGAAGCGAAAGCCACTCGAACTAACGATTCTAAAGTTGTGGCAGATTTTGTGAAAACTAATATCTTTTCTAGATTTGGGATGCCTAGGGTGCTAATAATTGATGGAGGGTCTCATTTTTGCAACCGTACCATTGAGGCATTACTCAAGAAGTACCATGTGACGCATAAGGTTTCCACACCTTACCACCCCCAAACCAATGGCCAAGCCGAGGTGTCTAATCGTGAGATCAAACAAATTTTGGAGAAGACCGTTGGGCCAAATAGAAAAGATTGAAGCTTACGGTTGGATGATGCACTATGGGCGTATCGAACGGCTTACAAAACCCCCATTGGTATGTCTCCTTTTCGGCTTATGTATGGCAAGCCTTGCCATTTTCCCGTGGAATTAGAACATAGAGCACATTGGGCCATCAAGACCTTCAATTTGAATGTGGACCAAGCCGGAATTCATCGAAAGCTTCAATTGAGTGAACTTGATGAGATAAGGCATGAAGCTTATGAGAATGCTAGAATTTACAAAGAGAAGACCACGGCATTCCAAGATAAGATGCTTTGAGGCAAGACTTTCACAATTGGGCAGAAAGTGTTGTTGTTCAACTCCCGTCTTCGTCTATTCCCTGGTAAGTTACGTTCCAAGTGGGTTGGCCCGTTTGTTATTACTAATCTTTTTGTGCATGGTGCAGTCTAAATAAAAAGCTTGAGAACCGGGCAAGAATTCAAGGTGAATGGACATCGATTGAAGCCGTACTACGAGAACTTTGTGGAGCATGTTGTGGAGGAAATCCCACTGCATGTCGTGGGTTCCAAGGAGGAGTGAAGGTGTTCTTCGTCCAGCTGTACGACGTTAAAGAAAGGGCTACGTGGGAGGCAACCCATGCATTGATTCCTACTCAAACAAGGTTTCCTACTTGAATTAGGAAACTTTGCATCTTCAATTCTTCAACTTTGAAACACATTCCTAGCTTCTTCAATCCTTCAAATTCGTCCATTCTTTGTGCTCCACATGCATGAACTCCATTCTAGCTCAATTTTGCTCCAAAATGCTCCAAATTGCATCTTTTTGCTTACTTTGTCTTTAAAACCTGAAAACACATGAAAATAGCTTAAAAGACTAACTTAACTAAGAAAACACAACATAAATGCATAAGAACTAGCTAACTAAGGCGCATAAATATGCTCCTATCAAATTCCCCCACACTTAGCTTTTGCTAGTCCTCAAGCAAAACAAAGAAACAAAACATAACCTAAACCTTCCAACGTTCGCCTTAGGGATTTCCAATGGAACATGGCACATTAAAATCACTACTTACATAGATTTTAGTTATCCTCACCCTTGAGCACATACTTAATCATAGTCATCACTTACTAGCTCACATTTAATCAATTAAAACAATGTTTTGAATGTAGTAACATGCCTTAGAGAATCCCTCAATTCCTCACTAGATATGCACTCCATTTTCACTCAGATTTTCTGACTACACACCCTACACTAGTTATATGTGAGAAGATTGATGTAAACATGTAGACGAACACTCACATATATGTATAACAAAGAAAGCATTTTCTGAAGTTATTAAACATGCTAGATATGATCTCATGAATGAAATGCTACTACTTAGACGCGGGAACCAGTGACACCATATGCTCATACCAATCCCAAACTCCACATATTGAAACACATAACGCCCAAGATAAAAGTCTAAGGGTTATAATGGGGCTAAGGGTGTTGGCTGACAAAGAAAGGTAAGGATAAACAAACATTCTTAAAGAAATAGTAAGCAAAGTAATGAAATTGACACTTCGAATTCACTTTTGCATGCAAAATTCAACTTTTAAACATAAGGGAAAAGATTCATGCAACACTTAGGGTCAAATTCAACTTTTTGGACCCTTTCTTCAACAACCAACACATGTGAGTACATTCTCACTTATTTTCAACTCTTTTTCTTTTCTTTTCACACTTTTCTCTTTTTTTCTTTCTTTTTCTACGAATTTTCTTTTTTTTTTTCTTTTTGCACACCAAAACGCAAAAATTCCCTTCCCCCACACTTGTTTTTCTGCACAATGTTGATCAAAAGGAATTCCCTCCAAGTCATGCTTTATTATCCTTTAAGAACAAGGGTATGGATATTCCTAATCTAGGCTAGGTAAGAATAATGTGGCTAACAACAAAAATAGGCTAAATAAGGCTCAAAGGGGTTAAACCTACAAAACAAATGCATGGGATGAAGGCTTTTTGGCTCTGGTGGTAACTACTAAACAACTTCATCTTGTTATATGTTATGCACTCAATTTGAAGTTTTGAATGAAACAGGCATGAGTTCTAGTATTTGGACTAAAGTGATAAAACGCATTCTAAGTAGCAACCAAACAAAGAATAATGAGATCATGCAACGACTTTAGAAAACAACAAATCACAGATTATTAACTCTCCAAATAAACGTTTAGGCTCAAGTCTCTCAGGGTTGTAGCGTTAGTTTGAGTTCCTTCCTTCAAGCATGTTACAAAAATTGATTTTTTCCTCTGTGATTACATGTGAATTCGTAAACAACAACGATGATCAAGCATAAACCAGAGAGCATATCAAACTTTCATACATGTTTGTAACTTTCTTTAACCGTCATGCAATTAAAAACCAAATCCTCATCATTGTGTTGGATGGTACCCTAAAACACAAACAAACACATAAAAACGACTCTTTTTGGGTTTTTCAAAACAATTTTTCAATTTTTTATGAGATTTTCGGATTTTATGTTAAATTTAACACACTAAAACGCTTCAAAACACACTAAAAACACTTAAAAATAGTGAAAAACAACTTTTGAAATGTTAGGTGGTAAAATCCTACGAATTTTTCAATAAAAACCCTTTTTTTCCCCCCCCACACTTAAACCAAACATTGTCCTCAATGTTTCAAGCATAGACTCACACAAATGCAAACAAGTAACACAACTAGCAAACATGACAAATATGGCAAAGTAAAAGCAATAAAGAGTAGGGTTTAGGAACGCAAATCTGGTTGTGATGCTGGAGCTTCTTAGGTCTTCTTTATTTGCATGGGTTGCCTCCCAAGAAGCGCTTGCTTTAACGTCTTCCAGCCGGACGATACCTCCAATTAAGCTTGAATAGGGCCCACATCATGGAGGGATACATCCTCCACGTCATGCTCCTCAAAATACTCATACATTGGCTTTATGAATGGAAGGGGATAGTAATCCCTCCTGATTGGGGCCTTGTGCTTCCAAAACTCAATGTAAACTTCCCCACCACCTTGCATTCGATTAGGCACCTGCACCAAAGAAGGTAACAACCTATTAGTTGAAATGGGAATCGAAATCGAAATAGGTGGCTTACCAATGTTCGGCAAGGAAGCAACAACACAATCAACAAATGCATGTGGGGTGCTCTCGGCCAGATTTGGGGGTTTGAGGGTTGTGGCTGTGTAATCCTTGTGTTTTACTCCAATTCCCTCTTTATTGATAGTTTGAAATGCAATCTTCTTGATTGGTGTTGAACGTTCCTGCATTTTACTTTTAATTACATCAATGGCACAACAAGAACGAACATCATTAATATTCTCAGTAGATTCGGAAACTTTGAAATTAATCATATCACCACCAAATGCCATAGTGACTGCTCCTTTGGCCACATCAATCTTGGTTTGAGCTGTTTTCATGAAAGGACGTCCAAGTAAGAGTGGTGATGATAGAGAGTGTACTGAATCTTCCATGTCAAGCACATAGAAATCTGCAGGAAAAATCAAATGGTCTACCTGCACCAAAACATCCTGCAAAACTCCTTTCGGATATGCATTAGATCGATCGGCTAATTGAATAATAACACCATCATTTTTAATCTCTCCTAGATTCATCGATGCATAAACAGAATATGGCATGACATTGATTGATGCACCTAAATCTAGCATAGCATGATCAAACCTCGTATTACCAATAACACAAGGGATAGTGAAACTACCTGGATCTTTGCATTTAGGTGGTAACTTTCTTTGCAACAACGCAGATACATTCTCACTTACGTGTACCACCTCTTTTTCCCGAATCCGTTTCCTTGTTATGCAAAGCTTCTTCAAGAACTTAGCATATTTCGGGATTTGCTTGATTGCATTGAGGAGTGGGATGTTGACATGCACCTTCCTAGACATCTCCAGAATGTCTTTTTCCTCCTCGTCGTTCTTGGCTTGCATAAACCTGCTAGGAAAGGGCACGTTTAGTGGAATAGAACTTGAGTGGGTCGAATTATGACTTACCTTAGGTGTAGGACACGACAAAGGTGCAATAGAAGGCTGCGGCATTGTTTTCTCCTTCCTTGCCGTGGCTTCCTCATCCTTTTCTTCTTCTTGCATCCGTTTGTTATCCTTTTGGTGGCCTTGGTTGGAGACTTTTGAATGGTCTCCAAGTTCCTTACCACTTCTCAATGTAATGGCCTTGGCAGATTCAAAACCTCCTTTTGGATTGACAATGGTTGAACTTGGAAGTCTCCCTTGCTCTCTAATCTGCCCCAAAAACTCAGAAATCTGCCCTAATTGATTCTTCATCTCACCCATCTCCTTTTGATGATTCGCCACTACTTGTGCTTGAAGTTGCATCTCTTTGGTTTGATTCTGCAATCCTTGCGACATAGAGGTTAATAACTCAAGAATTTTAGTATTATCAAGGGACGAACCTGAAGTTTGTTGGTTAGCTTGTGGATAGGCTTGAGATGGCACGAATGGCTTTTGGAGGAACCCAGGGGGCTGTCGAAATTGGCTTTGTTGTTGAGGCTGTTGTGGCTCTCTCCACTTGAAGTTAGAGTGATCACTCCATCCCGGATTGTACGTGTTTGAGTATGGGTCACTTCTTTGTTGATTTTGGCCTTGATAGCCCACGACATTAGCACTCTCCCAACCTCCATTCTCAATTAGTTGAGGGCATTGATCATTGAGATGCCCTTGCATAGAGCACACGCCACATACACTTTGTCCTTGTATCTTCATCCCTTCGGCCATCTGAGACATAATGGAAGTGAGGTTAGCTAACTGAGATTGAATGTCGAACGTAGAACTTACCTCATTAACTTGATGCCGTGGGAAGTCTCTTAGTCCAAGTCCTTCGTATTGTTGTGCATTCAACGCACGATTGGCAATTAGGGTCTTGGCAACCACCGGTGTTTTGTCAACCAACGCCCCTCCCGCTGAAACATCAAGCATTTGTCTCTCAAATGGAAGTAGTCCTTCATAGAAATATTGAATCAAAAGTTCTTCCTTCATTTGATGTTGTGGGCATGATGCAACTAGAGCCTTGAAACGTTCATAGTATGCTGGGAATGATTCGCCTTGGCCTTGTTCAATTCCACTAATTCTCTTTCTCAAAAGAATAACTCTCGAAGTGGGGAAGAACTTTTCTAAAAATGCCCTCTTCATACTTTCCCACGAAGTGACTGTTCCGGGTGCTAATTCATAAAGCCAATTTTTAGCCTTTTCCAAAAGAGAGAATGGAAAAGCTTTCATCTTCAGAATACTCTCATCTACGTTGATGGGTGTCATGCTTGAGCATACTACTTCAAACTCCTTAAGATGCTTGTTTGGATCTTCCATGGATAGCCCATGGTACTTCGGAATATGGTGCAACAAGCTTGACTTCAATTCGAACTCATCGGTCTTTCCTTGGGCAGCCGCGGGGTATTGAATGCAAAGGGGTACGGCATTGGCCAACCCCGAGGCTGAAAGTTCTTTGATTGTCCGATTGTCCGCTGCCATGACTTCTTTTTCTCCTTCAAATTCAGATTCGGCCTCTGAACTTGAACTAGGTTCACTAGGTTCTGGATGCCTTCTCTTTCTTCTCAAATCTCGTTCAAAATCGTCGTTAAAGTCCAAGATATGTTCACGAACCAGATGAGAACTCCGAGTCATAAACTAGTACCTAAACAAAGAAAACAAAACAAAATAAGAAAACAAAGTAAAAGAACCCAAAACACACGGCAAACCAAGGGATTAGCAATTTTTGCTAATCCCCGGCAACGGTGCCAAAATTTGATGTGAAAATTAAGTTGACACACAAATTAAACCCTATTGATGACAATTGTAGTATTTAAGCAAGTAGGGATCGTTCTAGACAGGGGATTAACTAGGGATGCTAATCAACACAAATAAGACTCAAAAACACTAAACTAGACTCTATAAACTCAAAACTAACTTAAAACACTCAAAACAGCAAATAACAATAAAAAAGACTCAATTCTAGACCTAACAAATGATTTGGACGAAAATATAACTTCGAAGACTCAAAAGACTTAACGAAAACAAGTTTTGACTCTAAAACAAGACTTAAAAGCAAGGGGTTTGGTTTTGACGAAATTGAACTTTTAAAACATACACTTTGTAAACAAACTTAAGGACTCACAAAATTGATGAAATAGAATGGTGAAATGCTAGTTAGAGGGTTCCTTCTCCACACATGAAACATATGCATACGACTCGATTTCCAGTTACTCTTTCAACAAACCATGAATGACAATGCCCCAAATTAACTAGATTGCACCAATTAATTCTCATATTTCCCTAGATTCATTGAATTGAATGGAATACGCATTACAACCAAATTATTCTTCTCAAGGACCCTAACTATGGAATACGCATGATAGAGACACATATCAAAGATCATTAAGTTCAATGGAAATCATAAGCATTGACGAGGCATTCATAACTATGGAATACGCATGTTACTCTTGCCAAGGATTTACTTAACACAATCGTGACTAGCGACTTTTACTACTTATGAATATAAGTTAATAACGATTAGGTGAAATTCCCTTATACTCTAGCATCAAATTCATGCATGCAAACTAAGTGTCGACCCTCAATTAACATACATAAACATGTTATCAATCAAATAGATAAGTAAACCACATTCACGATTTATGAAATCATAACTGGAGGAAATCAAGTCATATAAAACATATGATCATGGCTTTGAATTCCCCTCTAACTATAAAGAAATTAGTTCCTCATGTTCGCAAATAAACAAAGATAAATAAATTTAAACATTGACATAAAGATAGAAAACATCTAGAAACGCTCCAACAATCCAAGCTCCTTGAATGGCATGCACGGCTCCAAGAGTCTCCTTCCTTCTCCTTTGCAAACTCACGACACAAGAGGGATGTTTATGGTGAATGGTGTAGAAAAATATGGTAGAGGGTGGTGACTAAATAGTGCAGCAAAGGATCGTATTTATAGGCTAAAATTCGCAGCCCCTATGTAGAAAAGGAAAAGGATTTAAAGGCCTAATTTGTATAGGATAATAACAGAGAATCCTTGAAGGAAAAGGCTAAGGCTTTTAGAAACCAAGAGGGAAAGGAATAATCAGGTTTCTAGAAGTTCTAGAAAGGTTTGGGGCGTCACTTTTGTAGGACAAGGGATAAGTCTTTCTAGAAAGGTTGTTTGGTGGCTGATTTCTAGAAAAACAAGGGATAAGGTGTGGCACCTTTGTAGGAAGGGATAAGGCTTCTAGAAATCAGGTTTTAGGTCTCCAAATAGGAAAAGAAATCCCTTTTGTAGCTGAAATCTTTATGCATTAGGATTAGGAAAAGATAGGATAGGATAAGGTTTGTTTGGATAAGATAAGCTAAGATAAGTTTATGGATAATGTTTTGGATAAGGTTTCTTCACTTGAGCTGATTCTTTGGCTTTAATTTTCCTTCTTCAAGTAGGAAACCTTGTTTGAGTAGGAATGTTCAATCTTCTAGAAATCCAACTTCAACTAGGAATCATTCTTCAACTAGGAATCCATTGTTGACTAGGATTTCATCTTCAATTAGGCACTTTCCTACTTGAATTAGGAAACTTTGCATCTTCAATTCTTCAACTTTGAAACACATTCCTAGCTTCTTCAATCCTTCAAATTCGTCCATTCTTTGTGCTCCACATGCATGAACTCCATTCTAGCTCAATTTTGCTCCAAAATGCTCCAAATTGCATCTTTTTGCTTACTTTGTCTTTAAAACCTGAAAACACATGAAAATAGCTTAAAAGACTAACTTAACTAAGAAAACAAAACATAAATGCATAAGAACTAGCTAACTAAGGCGCATAAATATGCTCCTATCACCTATGCATTCAACAAAGGAAGACTTCGGAATCACTCCAATTCCAGATTTGCGTTCCTAAAACCCTTCTCTTTGTTGA
>VIEB01002186.1:1619-12457 GCA_006547085.1 Malus baccata | reverse complement strand
ACCCAAATTCGTCCAAGTTCTTGTTAGGTTCTCAAAACTGCCCAGAAAGTGGTTTTTAGGCAGTTTTGAGTCATTAGGTTGCTGTTTTGAGTTTTAGGTTTGTTTAAGTGTTTTAACCTTTAGTTTTGCATTCTTTGAGTCTAGTTTAGTGTCAAAAACTTTGTTTTTGAGTTTTTAAGTCAGTTTCCAAGTGTTCAGCAATCCCTCCTAATCCCTGGTCTAGAACGATCCCTACTTACATCTCTACTACAATTTGACAAAAGAGGGTTTAATTTGTGTGCCTATCTATTTCGCATCAGTGCTCCATTAGCATACACTCCATTCCAGCTCAATTTTGCTCTAAAATGCTCCATTTTGCACTTCTTTGCATACTTCGTCTCTAAACCTGAAATTGCACGAAAATGACTTTAAACACTAAAATAACTAAAGAAAAACAACATAAATGCACAAGAACAAGCTAACTAAGTCGCATAAATATGCTCCTATCAATTTTCACTACACCATTCACCCAACCATGCCTCATTGTGCCGTGAGTTTGCAAGGAGAAGAAGGAAGAAATCTGGAGCCGTGCATGCCATTCAAGGAGCTTGGATTGTTGGAGCGATTCTAGATGTTTTCTATCTTTATGTCAATGTTTAAATTTATTTGTCTTTGTTTATTTAAGAACATGAGGAACTAATTTCTTTATAGTTAGAGGGGAATTCAAAGCCATGATCATATGTTTTATATGACTTGATTTCTTCAAATTATGATTTCATAAATCGTGAATGTGGTTTACTTATCTATTTGATTGATAACATGTTTATGTATGTTGATTGAGGGTCGACACTTAGTTTGCATGCATGAATTTGATGCTAGAGTATAAGGGAATTTCACCTAATCGTTATTAACTTATATTCATAAGTAGTAAAAGTCGCTAGTCACGATTGTGTTAAGTAAATCCTAGGCAAGAGTAACATGCGTATCCCATAGTTATGAATGCCTCGTCGATGCTTATGATGTCCATTGAACTTAATGATCTTTGATATGTGTCCCTATCATGCGTATTCCATAGTTAGGGTCCTTGATAAGAATAATTTGGTTGTAAAGCGTATTCCATTCAATTCAATGAATCTAGGGAAATCTGAGAATTAATTGGTGCAATCTAGTTAATTTGGGGCATTGTCATTCATGGTTTGTTGAAAGAAGTAATTGGAAATCGAGTCATATGCATATGTTTCATGTGTGGAGAAGGAACCTTCTAACTAGCCTTTCACCATCTTAATCTACATCAAATCGTTTTTGTCAAGTTTGTTTTCAAAGTTTCTGTTTTAAAAAGTTAAATTCGTCAAAACCAAACCCCTTGCTTTTAAATCTTCTTTTGAGTCTTTGAAGTTCTATTTTCGTCCAAATCACTTGCTAGGTCTAGAATTGAGTCTTTTTTATTGTTTCTTGCTGTTTTTAGTGTTTTAAGTTAGTTTTGAGTCTATAGAGTCTAGTTTAGTGTTTCTGAGTCTTATTTGTATTGATTAGCATCCCTAGTTAATCCCCGGTCTAGAACGATCCCTACTTGCATCATTACTACAATTGTCATCTATAGGGTTTAATTTGTGTGTCAACATAATTTTCACACCAGGAGGTTGATCATTTGGAGCTTCACTACGCGGTACAGCCCCAGAAGACGAAGGCAAATGCTGTTGGAACAAACCCACAAACCTCCGATGATCAAGTAAAATCTGACCATCAGATTCCTGCATCTGGTCAATTTTCCTCTTCATGTTTGTGGCATAGTTGTGTGCGAGCTTGTGCAACTGTTTATTCTCATGCTTGAGCCCTCTAATCTCCTGTTTGAGACTCATCACTTCAGCCGCGAACGATTCAACTTGACGGGTTCGAGCAAATAGGCGTTGGGCCATGTTGGACACAGAACCCGCACACTGCACACTAAGAGCCAGAGACTCCTTAACAGCCAACTCATTAGACCGTTTGGAAAGCTGTCTGTTATCTTTAGGGGTGACAAGGTTCCGGGCCACCACCGCAGCGGTCATGTCATTCTTCATCACCGAATCCCCGACGGCAAAAGGACCAAGAGGGGATATGAAGGATCGACACCATATGTTGTCTGGAGAAGGCGAGACTACCTCTTCACCAAGGTTCAAGTTAAAACAACGGTCGGAGGGGCCAAACATTTTCAAAAGTGTTAAAGAAAGAAGAGGTCGGACAAGTCAAGATCGTAGAAGTGCAAGAAAGGAGTTTCTACAGGCAGAAATTCAAGTGTGCTTTGAACGTCCTGCGTACCTCTATAAAAATCAGCACTCGACGGGATTTCAGAGATCGAAGAGGCCAACTCAAAAATCGAAGAGGCGCTAGCTTTCTCAAAAGCTAGGCTTGCTCAGAAACCATGGGCCAATCTTCTTTTCCAAATTTGTTCGCATCTGTCACATGCAGCAAAGTCAGCTTTGCGGAAATCACGGGCAGTTTGTCGAAGCGCCAATTCCAGATATCGAAGAGGCATTTGCTTTTCCAAACGTGTCAGCGCCTGTCACATGCACACTCAGTCTTGCAGAAATTACGGGCAATCTGTCGAAGATCTCTTGTGAAGTAGAAAACACATGAAGTTTACTATTAAATCATCCAACGGTTGCTGACAAGGGTGAAAGAATAGTACCGGTTATTAATTCCTATAAATGTCACCCTTCACCTTCCATTGCAAGGCAGACATATATAACCCTTCTTCTTCTCCGAGAATGCCTTTCCAACAAACCCTCTCGAGTCACTCAGTGTTTGATGCGTAAAATAACTAAACACACAAATTAAACCCTCTTGTTGACAATTGTAGTATGGATAAGTTGGGATCGTTCTTAAACCGGGGATTAGGAGGGAATGCTAAACACTTTAAACTGACTCAAATACGTAAAACAAAGTTTAAAACACTAAAGTAGACTCAAAGAATGCAAAACTAAACTTTAAAACACTAAAACAAACCAAAAGACTCAAAACAACACAAAAACACTCAAAACTGCTTTAAAAACACTTTCTGGGCAGTTTTGAACTCTAACACTAATTTTGACGAAATTGAGTTATAACTTGAACCAAAACACTTAAAAACACAAACTAAATTACTTTCTAACTAATATGACTCAATAAAGTCAAGGGGGTTTGATTTTGGGCGAAATTAAACTTGCAAAACAGATTGTAAATTGAAAACAGATTCTAGACGAATTTTGATAAATCTATGGATGATGGGCTAGCTAGAGGGTTCTTCTCCACACATGACACACTTGCATATAAACCAATTTTCAGTTGTTCTTTCGATAAATCATGAAACTCAACACCCCAGGTTAATTAGGTCCGCTTAAATTAACCTTCAAGTTCTCCTTAAGTTATTGAATTGGACGGGAAAGCACATACAACAACTCAACACATTCTTCAAAAGTCCTTTACGTGAAAAGGACAATAAAAATACAATCAAAGTTCATTAAGCAACATGAGAACTATAAGTATTGACGAGGCACTCGTTACTATGATGAGCATCAAACTTATGCCAAGAATTCATTTAACGTGATCGTTTATAAGCGACCTCCACTACTTGTGAATATAAGTTTGTAACTATTAGGTGAAACTCACTTATATTCTATCATCATATTCATGCACGAAAACTAAGCGTGCACTCTTAACAAACATACACGAATAAGTTATCAATCAAGCAGTTAAACGAATTGAATTCACAACTTACGAAATCACAACCAAAGGTAATCAATTCATATTGCAAGCATGAACATGGTTTCGAATCACCCCCTAACTAAGGGGGTTTAGTTCCTCATAATCACAAAACAAAGATACATAAACTTAGATATTGAAAACAAAGAATGAAAACAACTAGAAACGCTCCAACAATCCAACGTCTTGAATGGCAAGCGCGTCCAAGGGTCTCCTTCCTTCTTCTTTGCAGCGGCACAAGGGATGGGTGATGGTTTTTGTGGTGATTTGTGGTGGTGGATGGATATAGGTTGGTTATGGTGAAGGGTGGAGTCCCTAGAATGGTCAGATAAGGGTTTTATTTATAGGGGAAAAAGGGCTACGAATTTGAAGTGGTTTTAGGGAAGGATTTATGTAGGAAAAGGAATGGTGATTTTGGGTCAGAAAATAGGCAAGAAAGGTGCAGGAATTAAAGAGAAAAGGAAAGGGAAATTCGGCAGAAATTGTAAGACAGATTTAGGAATGTGTTTTGAAGCACAAAATAGGTAAGAATCCTTTCCCCTTGTATGGCAAGGCTTTAGAACAAAGGGGAATGTAATTTTGGGTCAGAAAATAGGTAAGAAAGAGGGATATGTGCAGATTTTGGAAGAGAAAGGGAAAGAGAATTGCAGCAAGGATCCTTGCAGATTTGGTGTGGCATGGACATTAGGGAAGGTTTAGGGCTTCTAGAACAACCAATTAAGTGCCCTAATATGTTTTGGAATCCCTTTGTGGCTGGAACATAGGTGAGGAAAGATTAGGAAACTTCCAAGCCAAGAATAGAAACTATCAAGAATGGAAACCTCCAAGAATAGAAACTTCCAACTTTTAGAAACTTTGGCTTCGAATTTTGAACTCTTCGTTCTTTATTTGTCTTGAATCCAATTCTTCACATCTTCATTCAATCCTACGCTCATTTGATCTCCAATTTCGTCCATCTTCTTAGCTCCAAGCATATGCAATCCATTTGATGCCCAAAACTGCTCCAAAAGGCTCCAAAATGCATCTTTTTGCATATTTTGTCCTTAGAACCTGAAAACACACAAAAATGGCTTTAAAGACTAAAATAACTATGAAATAACAATGTAAATGCACAAGAACAAGCCAACTAAGTCGCATAAATATGCTCATATCCTTATTCCTTGGGGTACCTCTGCAAACAACTCATCCAAATCAAAAGTATTTCATATCATGAAGGTTGAAAGCAAGAGTATCTCATATCATGCTTTCTCCCTGTCCTTCTCCCTGTCCTTCTCCTTCTCATCTTCATCATCTTATCCTTCCTCTTCGTCTACCACATCTGCCTGGGGAACAGATAAGGTAAGTGAAAATGATACCTCAAATCATGTGGAGACAACGTGCTGATTCATCCTCAACTAAAGATTGAAGAAAGAAACAGACCACCACCTCCACCTCATGCCTACCTGATGTGAAAATTATGCTGACACACAAATTAAACCCTATTTGTGACAATTGTAGTAATGATGTAAGTAGGGATCGTTCTAACCGGGGATTAACTAGGGGTACTAATCACTTGAAAACTGAATTAGAAACGTAAAAACATAGTTTAAAACACTAGATTAGACTCAAAGAATGCAAAACTAACATTTAAAATACTAAAACAAACCAAAAACTCAAAACAGCAACCAAAAGACTCAAAACTGCCTTAAAAACACTTTCTGGGCAGTTTTGAACACAAAGCACCAAATTGGACGAATTGGGGTTTTAACTTGTACCAAAACACTTAAAAACATAAACCAACACACTTTCTAACTAATCTAGGACTTCAAAATAAATGGGGATTTGATTTGGACGAAAATAAGCTAAATGGACAGATTGTAAAGAAAACAGATTGTAAGACAAAATTGTGATGAATCAATGGATGATGGAATAGCTAAGGGGTTCTTCTCCACACATGAAATATATGCAACCTAAATCGATTTCAAGTTATCAATTTAACAAGTTATGAACCTCAACACTCCAAGTTAATTAGGTCTGCTTAAATTAACCTTCAGATTTCCCTAGAATCATTGAATTGGATGAATATGCATCGCAAACAAATTATTCCTAACAATTTCTCTATATGAACAGCATGATAAAGACACAAGTTAGAATCATTACGTTCTTTGGAAATCATAAGCATCGACAAGGCATTCGTAACTATGAAAAGCATGATACTCTTGCCAGGAATCTACTTAACATGATCGTGACTAGCGACCTTCACTACTTGCGAATATAAATTCATAACGATTAGGTGAAACAAACTTATATCCTAGCACCAAATTCAAGCATGCAAATTAAGCGTGCACTCTCAATCAACATACAAGAATAAGTTCTAAATCAAACGGTTAAGCAAATTGTATTCACGACTTATGCAACGATAACTGGAAGTAATCAACTTATTTCACATATATAATCATGGTTTTGAATCCCCCCCTAGCGAAGGGGGGTTTAGTTCCTCATACTCGCAAAGCAAAGATACATAAATTTAGAAATTAAAATCCAAAGAAAGAAAACACCTAGAACGCTCCAAGCGAAGGGGGGTTTAGTTCCTCATCAACGATTT
Source organism: Malus baccata (assembly GCA_006547085.1). Lineage (NCBI taxonomy): Eukaryota > Viridiplantae > Streptophyta > Magnoliopsida > Rosales > Rosaceae > Malus > Malus baccata. The sequence continues at coordinate 6,174 of VIEB01002186.1, read as the reverse complement.
CTCCTTCCTCCTTGTTGCGGCAGAGAACTTTAGAACAGGTTTTGGGTGGTATTTATGGTGTAGAATGGATGGGGAATGGTATGGAAAGGTTTAGGGTTGATGGGTGGTGAGGCTAGGGTTGTTTTTGGGCAGAAATTATAGACTATGGTGATCGAAAGGTGCGGCAAAGAGCAATGACTGATTTCTGGCGTGAATGATGTGTATGAGAGGTGGTATGTTCGGCATAGAATGAAAACACATATATATAGGCACCACAAACCCTAGAGAAATCAGATTAGGCAATGGGCTAGGGTTTAGGTGCGGCAAAGGGTGAAAATCCACAAGGAATTAGGTTAAAACAATTAGATTTTTAGTGGGAATAAGGCCTAAGGCCTAAGGTGCGGCTAGGGTTAGGGTTAGAGATGGGCCTTCTAGAATGCCTTGCAAGGCAAAGAAATCAGATATTCTAGAGGCCTAGGTGCGGCTAGGGTTAGGGGGAAAGGATAGGTCATCTAAAAGCCCAAAGCCAATGATAGAAACTCTAAAAAATGGAAACCTCCAAGAATAGAAACTTCCAACTTTAGAAACTTTGGTTTCCAATTCCGAATTCTTTGTTCTTCACTTTCATTTCTTCATTTCTTAAGCTCCTTTGACCTTTAAACTCGTCCATTCCTTGTGCTCCATTAGCATACACAACATTCCAGCTCAATTTTGCTCTAAAATGCTCCATTTGGCACTTCTTTGCATACTTTGTCTCTAAACCTGAAATTGCACGAAAATGACTTTAAACACTAAAATAACTAAATAAAAACAACATAAATGCACAAGAACAAGCCCACTAAGTCGCATAAACATGCTCCTATCACTACCTGCCGTGCAGAAGAAACAAGCAGAGAAGAATGCAGACTGTGCAACTCTCACTCATAATTCCAAACCAGTTCGAGATCAAAACTGTGGAAAGTCAACAAAATCATCTATCTCCAAAACCAGAGTTGCGTTCTTAAACTCTACTCTGTCTGGTTTTTACTTTGCCATATTTGTCATGTTTATTTGTTAATTGTTTGTTTGCTTGTTTTTGTGTGAGTTTATGCTTGAAACATTGAGGACAATGTTTGATTTAAGTGTGGGGGGGTAACCAAGTTGTTTTGCATGAAATTCGTAGGAGTTTATCACCCATTACTTCTAGTGTTGTTCCTTGCTGTTTTTAAGTGTTTTAAGCTGTTTTGGAGTGTTTTAGTCTGTGTTGACATAAAAATCCGAAAATCTCATAAAAATTTGAAAAATTGTTTTGAAAAAAAAAACCCAAAAAGAGTTGTTTTTGTGTGTTTATTTGTGTCTTGGGGTACCTTCCAACACAATGATGAGGATTTGGTTTTTAATTACATATGACTGTTAAAGAAAGTTATAAACATGGATGAAAATTTGATTTACTCTTTAGTGTATGCTTGGTTGTGGTTATAATTTATGAATTCACATGCAATCATAAAAGGAAAAATCAGTTTTTTTTTTTTGTAACATGCTTGAAAGAAGGAACTCAAACTAACGTTACATCCTTGAGAGACTTGGGCCTAAACTTTTATTTGGAGAGTTATTAATCTATGCAATTTTTTTTGTTTTCTAAAGTCGTTGCATGATCTCATTATTCTTTGCTTGGTTGCTACTTAGAAGGCGTTTCATCATTTAGTTCCAAATGCTAGAACTCATGCCTATTTCATTCAAAGCATGTTATTGATTTGCATAACACATATTCAAGATGAAGTTGTTTAGTGAGCCAAGAGCCAAAAAGTCTATCCCGTTCATTATGTGTTTAAGTTTAACCCGTTGAGCCTTGTGTTGCCTATGTTCTTTGTTACCCACACTATCCTCACTTAGCCTAGATTAGGACCATCCATACCCTTGTTCTTGAAGCATAGTCAAGCATAATTTAGAAGGAATTCCTTTTGTTGAACTCTGATAGGAGCGTATTTATGCGCCTTAGTTAGCTAGTTCTTATGCATTTCCATGGTGTTTTCTTAGTTAAAGTAGTCTTTTAAGCTAGTTTTATGTGTTTTCAGGTTTTAAGGCCAAAGGATGCAAGAAGATGCATTTTGGAGCTTTTTGGAGCAAAATTGGGCTTGGAATGATTATCACATAATTGGAGCCAAGGTTTGGACGAATTTGAGGACTTGAAGATGATGATTCTTACTTGAACAAGGTTTCCTAGTTGAAGTAGGAAAGTGCTTACATGAAGGAGGATTCCTAATCGACGAAGGATTCCTAATCAACGAAGGATTCCTAATTGAAGATGGATTCCTAATCACATGAGGATTCCTAATTGAAGATGGATTCCTAATCACATGAGGATTCCTAATTGAAGATGGATTCCTAATCACATGAGGATTCCTAATTGAAGATGGATTCCTAATCACATGAGGATTCCTAATTGAAGATGGATTCCTAATCACATGAGGATTCCTAATTGAAGATGGATTCCTAATCACATGAGGATTCCTAATTGAAGATGGATTCCTAATCACATGAGGATTCCTAGAAGAACAAGGATTCCTACTCCAACAAGGATTCCTACTTGAAATAGGAAAGTTAAGCCAAAGTTTCCTACTTTGGTTTGATTTTTCCTAAATGTCCCTAAAAGTTCCAGCAATTATGAAGACTTCCTAAGCATTCTAGGACATCAAATACACATTTCTTGCACCTTTTGAACCCTTGCCGCCCCCCCTTGGTATTTCCTCTTCCTTATTTCCTGATTCTAGGCTTTAAAACACTTTCCTTTTGTGTTTTAAACCCTAGCCGAATTTCCCTTGCTATTTCCTTTAAGTTTCTGATTTTATTTCCTAATTCTAGAATCCTTAGACTTAATTTCTGATTTCCTAATCAACCTAGGGTTTTAATTTCTGTTTTCCTTTAAAATAAACCTCCTTGTTGCAGCTACAAGGAGTCCATTCAGCCACACACTCTCCCAAATTCGTCAAAACCCATCCACAACCTCAGAAACCATTCCTCCTCCATCTCTGCCGATTTCCACCACCATTCTTCATATCCACACCTTCCACACAACACCCACACACCATCCCCAAGCCTTGCCGTGCCTCTATACCATCCATAATCCATTCTACATCACAAAAACAGCCCAGAAACCACACCATCCCAATCTGCCGCAAGGGGAAGAGAAGGAGACAGTTCACAAAGTTGTTTGGCTCTTCAATCTGAGTTGTTGAACAATTTTAGGTGTATTCTATCTTATATTTCAATGTCTACTTCTTGTAATCTTTGTTTTTCATTGAGTATGATTGGCTAAATTCGTTTTGGCTAAGGGTGTATTCGAAACCATGTTTATTTATGTGAAATAAGTTGATTACTTCCAGTTATCGTTTCATAAGTCGTGAATACAATTTGCTTAACCGTTTAATTCAAAACTTATTCTTGTATGTTGATTGAGAGTGCACACTTGATTTGCATGCTGGAATTTGGTGCTAGAATATAAGTTTGTTTCACCTAATCGTTATGAATTTATATTCGCAAGTAGTGAAGATCGCTAGTCACGATCGTGTTAAGTAGATTCATGGCAGGAGTATCATGCTTTTCATAGTTACAATTGCCTTGTCGATGCTTATGATTTCCAAAGAACTTAATGATTCTAACTTGTATCTTTATCATGCTGTTCATATAGAGAACTTGTTAGGAATAATTTGTTTGCGATGCATATTCATCCAATTCAATGATTCTAGGGAAATCTGAAAGTTAATTTAAGCGAACCTAATTAACTTGGAGTGTCGAGGTTCATAATTTATTGAATTGATAACTGGAAATCGATTTACGTTGCATAAATTTCATGTGTGGAGAAGAACCCCTTAGCCATTCCATCACCCATTGATTCATCACATTTAGTTTACAATCTGTTTTAATTTACAATCTGTGCATTTAGTTCAAATTCGTCCAAACACAATTCCCCCATATTTTGTTAAGTTTGAGTCTTCATAATCTGTCCTCTTTGGTGTTTTTAAGTATTTTGAGTCATAAGTTTTGTCAAATTCGTCCAAATCTTGTCTTAGTTGCTGTTTGAGTCAATTAACTTGTTTTAGTCAGTTTTGGGCAGATTTGAGTGTTTCAAATCTGTTTTGAATCTTAGTAGTCTAATTAGAGTCTTTAAGTTTAGTTTTTGTGTTTCTAAGTCGATTTGTATTAGATTAGCACCCCTAGTTAATCCCCGGTTAGAACGATCCCTACTTACATCATTACTACAATTGTCACAAATAGGGTTTAATTTGTGTGTCAAGTTAATTTTCACATCAAATTTTGGCGCCGTTGCCGGGGATTAGCAAAGTTGCTAATCCCTCGTTAATTCTCTCTAATGGATAAAGCTAAAGATTGGTTATATGAATTGGCCCCGGGGACGGTTACCTCATGGGAGAGCATGAAACGAGCGTTTTTGGAAAAATTCTTTCCAACCTCAAGAGTCATTCTTTTGAGGAAACGCATTAGTGGCATCCAACAAAGCCAAGGTGAGTCATTTCCAACATATTATGAACGTTTTAAAACTCTTGTTGCTTCTTGTCCACAGCATCAAATGAAGGAGGAG
>VIEB01002185.1:0-10188 GCA_006547085.1 Malus baccata | reverse complement strand
TTTGTAAATGAAGCTTTTGAAGCTAGAGCTTTGTAAATGAAGCTTTTGAAGCTAGAGCTTTGTAAATGAAGCTTTTGAAGCTAGAGCTTTGTAAATGAAGCTTTTGAAGCTAGAGCTTTGTAAATGAAGCTTTTGAAGCTAGAGCTTTGTAAATGAAGCTTTTGAAGCTAGAGCTTTGTAAATGAAGCTTTTGAAGCTAGAGCTTTGTAAATGAAGCTTTTGAAGCTAGAGCTTTGTAAATGAAGCTGGAGCTCTGTAAATGAAGCTTTTGAAGCTGAAGCTCTGTAAATGAAGCTTTTGAAGCTAATTAACATGAGTGATGCTCATGAATGTTTATGTTGATTGACATGAGTGATGCTTATGGATGTTGACATGGGTGATGCTCATGAATGTTTATATATGATTGAATGAGTGATGCTCATGAATATTTATGTATGATTGATGTGAGTAATGCTCGTGTATAATTTGAAGTACTGGGCGTACTTTTGATTACCTGGTTGGTGGTAATAGCGACAGGTTGTCGAATAATTTTGGAGTACTAGGCGTACTTTTGATCACCTGGTTGGTGCTATTTTGGGCTTATAGGCCTTCGCCCTCCACACAACATTCCAGCCCATTTATTTTGGGCTTTGCCATTTTTTATTTTTTATTTTTTATTTTATTTTTACCATTTGATGGAGTTTATACAGATATCTCCGAAAGATATGAAAAATAAATTACATCATTGAAAAATAAAGAAAGTAAACTACATCATTCTGGTAGGGTGTTTATTCCTTGCTTTTGCTTGTGTTTTTCTACTACACTTTCTCTGTCTCTTCACCTGGCAGACAGAATGAATCATAATAATAGGAAAATCTTTTGCTTTTCTTCTTTTCTCTTTTCCTTTTCTCTTTTCACTTTTGCTTTGCTCTTTTCTTTTTCTTTTTTTTTCTGCAATATTCTTTAGTAACATCATCTTTTTCTTTTTTTTTTATTCTGTTTCCACTACCTTTAGACCCATGGAGAGACAAAAGAGACAGAAAAGCTAAAACTCTTCGCAGGATCCTAGAATTTTGAACCAAAGCACTTTGCCCAACCATTTTCTTTGCTGTTTTTCTCAGTTTTTTTATGATGATGATGTCGGCAAAACCCCAGTCCCTCGACACCTACAGATTCCCCAAAAACAGCTTGCTCTGCAATCCCTCCTTGATCTGACCCACGGCCCGGGTGATCTTTCGGGTCATAAAATTCCCCCCCCCGTCGCGGCAACTCGTGTTTAAACAATCTCATTGCCCGCGAACATCCCGTATGCCTCGCGGTAGTTCAAGGTGTACCAATGCGTCGCGCATTTTGAAATGACGTAGAGGGATCGGGGGTTGAATGATGTCGTTTCGGATTGAGGAGGCGGAGGGCGTCGGTGGCAACGACATCGGCAATGTAATCCAGGATTTCAAACGAGACGACGACGTGCGATTGGGCGGCGAAGTTGTAAACAACGGCATTAAACAGAAGAATTGGATTGAGCTGAAGTCGATCGGGGACTTAAATTTTATGAAGGATCGGTGAATTGGATCGGATCTATATGAGAGGTTTGAAATCGGGTTTGGTTGAGGGGCTGATGGGAGAGCGGTGTCGGAGTGCGGTTTTGATGAAACCCCGGGAAAATGAGAAGTGAAAGCAGAGCACGAATGTATCCAGATCTTATGTCCTCAACTCTTCATGGTTGTAAATCTCTCTATTCACCGTGACAACGAGCGACTTGTCCTCGTTGTAGAGAGGTCGATCACCAAAGGCAGGGTCAATGATGGCCAAACTCTGATGAGCCAAAAAACAATCTCCATGCTGGTACAACCCACTCCAGTTAGGTCCACGGTGCTTCAATCTGCACGAAAGCTCAAGAACTTAGACCCTCTTGGTGAGATTTTTCCTGCGGTGTTGGCAAACACGTCACAAAAAATACCGATATTTTGAATGGATCCCTCAAATGCTCGATGTAGCCTCTTCTCTGGTGGGCTTGAGCTCTCTTGAGGGCTTGCGTTCCCTTTAATGTAGTCTGCTGCCTTCACCTTTGGAAACATGAAAAAATATGCTCCTGCTTTGCCTCTTAAACAAAGAGGCATAATCGAGTGCTAGCCATCCTTTGGTCCCGATTTCATGCTGAAGGGTGGAACCAGGAATCAATAAAAGCCTTGTCCAGATCTGCTGTTGGAAGAGTGATACTCATCACCGAGTGGAGTAGCCAACAGACCCGCCGTCGAGACGCAAAGCAGAGAAGAGAAGAGAGGAGCGTTGAGGTGGTGTGTGGCTGAGATCCACACATTATTTTTCTTCTCTCTCCTGGTCCTGACATAAATCAGAAAATGAAAGCTGGCGTAGATTCACGGCGGAGGTGAAAAAAAATGAAAGAAAACCGACACAACTTTTCGTATCGATTCCCACAAACGGCACAAAATGTTGATGCGCAAAACTGGAGGGGTCTTGGAACAACGTAAATACGACCGTGAATCTGCAAGAATGTAAATAACATAAAATGTATCGTGGTTCACCCCAAGGTTTGGGCTACGTCCATACTGATATTGTATTTCTCTGAGAGGATTGTGAGGGAGAGAACCTCTGTAATGTGAGATGGGATGTGAGAGGGTGAGGGGCTTCAGGCTTAGGAGTTGGCCTCTCCCAATTATGAGAGTGAGGGGTCCTTTTATAGAATAAGAGCTCCTCACATATTTGCCCCTCCATTTATTACATAATTACATTTAAGTCCCCTGAGTATTTATACGAGATCTAAATACGGAGGTCCTAAGTATGGTACAAACATAAATAAATAAAATTTCATTTTTTAAACTTATATAGTTATTATTATAGTTATACAAGATGCTCAACCATTTCTCAAGACTATATAACTAATCAATGCTACATTCACTAGTAACGAACAACAGGAATCACATACAAAATTTCATAATAAAGTTTGCCAATCCACCGGTGAAGATAAAGGTACATCCTAAGAAAGAAACTCTAGCTCGACAAAGGGCCATATAAGTGTGCTTAGCGCATTAATCAAGCTGTGAAGTGAAGGTCACATAGGCTATGAGACGCGATTAAGTGTAGGAATTAGTGTTGGAAGCCCTTGTAGTAAGCATAAAATTAAAAGTAGCCCCAAGCTTATTCAAAGTAACTTATACTTCCATGATTGCGGGATATGAAGTCCATGGTGCAGGAAAAGCTGCACTGAAGTTATTCGAAGAAATGAACTTGTTACACGTTGTTGATGCACAAAACCGGAGGTCTTGGTACAACGTAAATCCGACCGTGAATCTGCATGAAATGTAAATAACACAAGATGTATCGTGGTTCACCCCAAGGTTTGGGCTACGTCCACACTAATTCTATTGTATTTCTCTGAGAAGTGAGGGAGAGAGATAGCTCTGAGAGTGAGAGCGTTGAGAGGGTGAGGAGCCTTAGGAATTGGCATCCTCCAATTGTGAGGGTGAGGGATCATTTTATAGAATAAGGACTCCTTACTTATTACATATTTGCCTATTCCTTTATCACAAAATTACATTTAAGTCCCCCGAGTATTTGTACGAGATCTAAATACAAGGCCCTAAATATAGTATAAACAGTAGTCCCCCAAGACGGGTTGTACATTTCATCACCTGGTTGGTGGCATGAATGGCTAGTTGCCAAATGATATTAAAGTACAGGTTGTACATTACATCACCCGGTTTGTGGTAATAGCGGCGGGTTGCTGAATAGTTTTGGAGATCTGGGCGTATTTTTGATCGCCTGGTTGGAGCTATTTTGAGCTTATGGGCCTTCGTCATCTACATAACATTCCAGCCCATTTATTTTGGGCTTTGTCGGTTTTTTTTTTGTTACCCTCTGATAGGGTTTATACATATTACCCTCTGATGGGGTTTATACAGATGTCTCCGAAATATAAGAAAAATAAATTATATCATTCAAAAATAAATTATCGCCATTATGTATGCTTCTTTTTATCTTCTTTTGCTTTATGCTTTTGCTTTCTGCTTTTGTTTCCACCATCTTGAGATGATGGGCCACGAAGGCTGGTAGCTGTCATCGTCAGTATTTTGGTCATGGAGAAGATATAATAATAAAAGTATTTGGTGGTCGGTTAAAAGCCATGATCAAAAAAATCCTTCCCAGTAGATGATGACAAGAAAAGAAATCCCACCAGAGACTGTCTGTAAACCGAATAATCATACCCCATCAAGTTGACTCGGAGGTGGAGACTCAGCTTACTGGATAACTCGTACATCTGACCCATACCAAACTATCAAGCTCCATTTACAGCTGCACATCCTTCACTGAGCCACCCATGGAGAACAGAGTCTTCTGAATTCGGAAAACTTACCCGCCCATGAAGATGAAGCTCCTTTTGACAATAGCATAGCATCGATGATCATCCTGGATCGTACACCTTATCTCAGCCACAACCAGCAAATCCAAAGATTGCTCTACTCTGCGACTCCTTCAGCTTTTGTTTTTTTTTTGTGTCCTGGGCTGGGCGACCCAACCTTGTTCACCGCCCTTGATTTTCTCAGGTAGGGCGTAATTGACGGTGAGGACTCCACCGTAGAGCTCGACACCATCTATATTGTCCTTGGCAGCGGCGGTGTCCTCCCTCTCCAAAAACATGATGAGCCCAAAAGAGCGGATGTGACTTCATCCAGCAGCGTCTTTACGTCCTTGATGCCCCCAAAGGGTATGAACGCCGCATGGAGTATCGACTTGTTCAACTTTTCCGCCAGTCCTCCGACGTACATCGTGTTCTTCTGCACTACTTACTGTGCCTTTTCCCCAATATTCGCAGTTCAAGATTTTTTGGTAAATTTGCAGATTTGAGATTTTGGATCTGCAGCGGGTTTGGATCTGCGATTCGAAGGATTTGGTGGCGGTCCGACCGAGTGAGGCCTCTTGGTTGAGGGAAACTCTTCTAGGTCCTTGATGGTATAACGTTGACCGGTGCTCAGTAGTTTTGGGATTGGTCAAGTATGGTACAAACACACGTAAAACCAGATCACGTAACAATGGTTTCAATCCTATCAGCTTATAGCCATTCCGGTCTAGTAATCTAAGGCCAAATATTGTTTGAAAAGATGCTGAGTGTATACAATATAATTCTCGATATAGAGCATTATGCATGCATGGTTGATCTCTTTAAGAGGCTCGATCTACTAACAAAGCAAAGGATATTATCGCAAAGATGCCTTACAAGCCAGCTTTTGCTATGTGGGCTACTCCTATCAAATCATGTCGGTTTCATGGAAATGTAGAGACAAGAGAATGAGTAGCCAAAAAACTATTAGAAATGAAACCAAAAAATTTTGGTTACTATGTGTTAATCGATAACATGTATATTATTGTTGGTTGTTGGAACAACCTAGCAAGAGTAAGGGCTTTGATAAGGGACTTGGGTGTGAGGAAGGCGGTTGATGGGGGCGATGGATTTTCACCCTTTTTGGTGGGGGGGACACATCAAATCAACTAAGAGATGAAATTTATCTTTTGTTGGATGGTTTAATGGACGTAATGAAAGATACTAATTCTGTTGTCAATGAGGATTTTAGTTCAGATTATGATGTTTTTGAGGATTACAATTCAAGAAAGAGTCGATTATACTTGAAGAGATAAGTAAAATATATAGTATTGTTGGAGATCATAAGTTAAATTGACTGGCTAAATTAGGTTTTTGACATTATTCACTAACTAAAATAGCAAAAGTTTAACAATATTGTTAAACCACCCAACTTCGCCCCGCTTGATGGTTTATAGTCTTAGCTGACAATGGTTTGAAATAATGTCAACCTGAGTGAATTTGGAACCTCTCCAGACTTTGGTATAACGAGCCTAAGGACCAAGAATCCGGGTCTTTGGTCTCTATGAAAGAGAAATCAAAGGCTTTGATATGTGTGAAGTGGGCTAGCATAATGAGTTTATGGGAACTGTCAGATTCAATTTGAGTGGTTCGAATTCTCTAGTCCTTAGACTTGAGACATTAAGATCCAAAGAGGATCTCTGTCCAACCTGAGTGATGTGCGTGGCAGTGGTTCGGGGTCAAAACCGAGGCTTGATGTCTACTCCTACTTTCTAACAATGCTTTTTTGTGCCATTGCCCCCAAATGACAACCCTCGTTGCCACGACCAAAACACACCCCTTACTCATCTAGGCACCACGGAAATGCATTGGCAAGAAACACTTTCATCAAAAGCGTTTTCAGTAACTTTAAAAGCATTTCCAAACGAATCCGATTATCAGTTTTGTGAATTATCTAAAACTACATTAATAAAAGGGTAAATTGTAGCAATGGTCCCTTAACTTTAACTCAATTAAAGCAATAGTCCCTCAACTAAAAATCCATTATCATTGGTCCTTTAACTCATCGAAACATGCAGATATGGTCCCTCAACTAAAAATTCATTACCATTGGTCCCTCAACTTTAATTCAACTGGAAAAATGGTCCCTTAACTTTAACCTAATTGGAGCAATAATCCCTCAAACTTTAACCCAATTGTAGCAATGGTCTTTTCAATATAACTTATTTTGACAAAATTTTGACGAAGTTGACGAAAATGACCATAACTAAACGTTTTGATGAGTTGAAAGACCCCAATTGTAGTAATAGTCCTTCCAACATAACTTATTTTGACAAAATTTTGACGAAGTTGACGAAAATGACTATAGCTACACATTTTGATGAGTTAAGGTACTGTTTGGTATGTCGGATGGGACGAGACGCAGTGGGATGGAACACCCTTGTCCCACGTTTGGTGCGCCAAAGACAGTGGGACATGTTGTCCCACGAAACAAGTTTTGGCTGAATTTTCGTTCCACCTCCCCCCTGGAACGACTCGTTCCACCCCGTGGAACACCAAATTTTAACATTTTAAGACAAAAATGTCCATTATCTTTTTCAATATTTACACCATCCAAATCATAAAACAAACCCTAATCCATTTTCTCTGCCGCTGCCTTTCTTTTCTCGTAGCCTTCTTTTTCATCCTTGTCCTCTCCTTATCCTTTCATGTACCCACTGATTGCACCTAGCCAGCAGGCAGCAGCACGGAGCCACTTCTGTCGCGATGTAGATTTACCCAGGTATCTCAATTTTTTTGTGTGCTCATTTTGCGTTTCGATTGAAAGTTTTCTGGGTTTTTGCTATATCTATTTGTCATCAGCTTTGATTTTTTAATTACTGAATCTTTGTATTTGTAGATATTAATTTATTGAATCTAAATCAATTGATGACCCAACTGCATTTCTTAGCGTCTAGGAACTGGCGATTCAAGGTCTAGTATCCCCTACTAGGACCAGACAAAAACCCACCTCCCAACTTTGAACCATCCATCTTGCCACACTCAATCATAATGCCCTTCAAGTTTTCATGGTCAATATTCTTAGTAACCTTCAAGCAATTATCCATGACCCTGAGGTCAGCAAGATGGAATTCATGGCAAAACATATCTTTAGTCATGTGCTAGTAGGGGTGGGTTCGAAAAATCGAAGACCGAAAAAAAGGGGACCGAAAACCAGACTGAAAAACCGAACCAAAATTGTCAAATCAAACTGAACCAAATTAGGTTGGTTTGGTTTTGATTTTTGAGGTTCGAAAACCGAACCAAACCGAATCAAACTGAAATATATTTTAATTATAAAAAAAAAAAAAAAATTATAGCCAAGGAGGTTCGAACCCATTCCCGCTTTGTTGAGTATCTTTCACTTAAACTAGTTTGATAGCAAGTTTTTTTCTTGGTAATACCATTATGAGTAACATGTTTATAAAAACCTGGATCATAATTGTTTAATAGGTTATCAATTCCCATCTTTCATCCCAATCCCAACTTTTCTTTAAGACTTTAACCATAGCCTCTTCGTTCCCAATTCCCATCTTTCATCATCCTCTTCTCTCTCTCTCTCTCTCTCTCTTGGTCTTCAATCACTCTCTTAAACTTTGTCTCTCATTCCCAGTGACGACCCTTCTCAGTCTTAATCTCTCATACCTCACCGTCAACTTCTTCTTGCCGTTTGGAGTCTCAATCTCTCACACCTCACCGTGAAACTCTTTGAATCTCAAATGGTCCGTCCATTATTTTATGTAGTTTTAGAGGTTTGGTTTGAATGTTTGCTCTCTGTGGTTTAGGGTTTTGATCGATGAAGGTTTCGATAATCAGGTTGGTTGTGTGCGTTAATGACCCTTTTTTTAACAGGTGAATTAATCGAATAGATCTTTATTAGACCTAAAGCCTATGAAGAAGAAGAAGAAGAAGAAGAACCTTTTTTAACAGGTGAACCAATCAAAGAGATCTCTACTAGACCTAAAGCCTAAGAAGAAGAAGAAGAACTGTAGAGCATGATACCTTTTAATGATTGCAATTCAATGGTTCACTATCAACATTACTGATATGAGCCCTAACTTAACCACCTATTACTAAGTATTGGATTTTATCACAAAATGTCTCAATAATATTAGAGATGAAATCCTTCATATCTTAATTATACATTTTTTATGTTACATGCCGATGTGGAATCCTATTTTCCAACACATACCAAACCTAAATGTGAGTGACTATAAATTTCTTAACAAGAAAATTGAAACATTTTAGTTTTCTTTAAAGAAGTATTTAGTTATGTCTAATAATATAAAAATATGTGTACATTTTTTGTCTACACCGTATTACCAGCACGAAACATCACAGTAGTGTTGTACCTGTACTCTTTCCTGCCTTAGCTTTCTCACTCTCTCTTAATCAAATAATTCTCAATAAAAGTTTGAACTGAAAGTAAATTTTGATATAAATAGACTAGAACAAAGACTAGTAAGTAGTCAACAAATTATTACTCTTGTTGTTAATTTTTGTGAAAGAATAAAAAAGGTGGATGTAAAAAAACGAAAAACAAATATAAATGCATCCAGAAAGATACTAATTTATAACTATTTCTCACATTTACACCATCAATCCCAAGAACAAAAAAGACCCTTTTTTAACAGGTGAATTAATCGAAGAGATCTCTACTAGACCTAAAAGTAGAAGAAGAAGAACAACAACAACAAAAACAAAAATAAAAAAATTGAACCAGGCTGAAACCGAACAAAAAAAAATCGAAAAAAAAATTGAACCGAACTGAACAGAAGTTTTGGTTCGGTTTCGATTTTGCCAAAAAACCGAACCGTTTTAAACCCAACCCAACTCTATGTGCTAGTATAAAAAATATATCATAGATAAACATATAGGTGTTCAAATATGAATAAGTTCGAAAAAAAAAAAAACATGTCCATTCCCGTTTAGTCCCATGCGTAAATATTGTACCAAACAACAGACAGAACAAGAGTAAGTTAGTCATTTAATCTTTGGGTTCCGTTCCGTCTTGCGCGTACCAAACGCAAAACGGAACAACCGTCCCGTTCCGTCATGTGCGTACCAAACATAACAAGAAACATCTGTTCCGTTCCATCCCGTTTGCGTACTAAACGGTACCTAAGGGACCAATGGTAATAGATTTTTAGTTGAGGTACCGTAGCATTGCTCCAATTTGATTAAAGTTGAGGGACCGTTGCTACAATTTACTCTTAATAAAACTTTATTTGTCAACCAAAATAGAGTAACAAGACAATTTTGTCTTCTACCACAAAACAAAATCATGGACAATAAAGTAAATTCACACAAACTAAATTTTACAGTTTTTTTTCAAAGTCTTACCAAAGGGTGATTGTCACAACCCGTCCTAAGATTTTCATATTGGGAGCGTGAAATGACAAAAGTACCCTTGACGGGTATTAAGGTATGTGTGTGACATATATATATATTTTATGGACTAATTATCATCCCTAAACTTTTGGAGAAAATTGTTTTAAGTTGGATTAGTTGGATTGTATGTTTGTGTGGCTAGGGTTGCTTTGGACCACAACCTATCAAACTCCATGTTCTTTCCCTTCCCCATGCCTTATCCCTCTCTCTCTCTCCTCCCTCACGACTCTCTCACCCTCGAAATGTACGGCCAACACCAAAAACCTCCAAAACTTCGTGGATCGAAGTAAATAAGGTATGATTCTTCATCCTCTTGATGTTCTGAGTTGATTGGTACTAGTTTTAGGAAGTGAAACCCTCAGAATTGTTGTGAAACCCTAACCCTGAAAATGTGCAAATGTGCACTGTTCATGCACACGTGAAATCTTGCATTTCAGGGA
>VIEB01002183.1:0-14431 GCA_006547085.1 Malus baccata | reverse complement strand
ATCATATAGCAAGCATAATCATGGATTTCGAATCCCCCCCTATCCAAGGGGGGTTTAGTTCCTCATATTCACAAAACAAAGAGAATTGAAATTAAACATTGAAATCAAAGGAAAAGAAACACCTAGAAATTCCAGCGACGCGAACTTGAATGGCATGAACTTCCGAGCTTCCTTCTCCTCCTCCTTGGTGCGGCAAAGGACTTAGGGACAGGTTTAGGGCCTTATGTATGGTGTAGAATGATTATGGAGGGATGTATGAGTGTTTAGGGGGAAAGGATGGTGCGGCAAAGGTGTAGAGTGGTGTTTGGTGGATGCGGCAATAGTGTAGAGAAGGTTGGACGAATTTCTGGAGTTAATTCTGAATTGTGGTGAGTTGTGATCTGATTTAGGGGTTAACATGAGTATATATAGGCACTTAAAACCCTAGGGGAATCAGATATGGATTAGAAAAACCCAAATCCACAAGGAATTAGGTTAAAACAATCAGAAATTGCAAGGGAAAAGGGATAAGGGTGCGGCAAGGATAAGGTTGATGGGATAAGGCTTCTAGAATACCTTGCAAGGCAAGGAAAATAGGTTCCCTTGCTGAATTAGGTGCGGCACTAAAGGATAGGGCAGATTAGGGCTTCTAGAAACCCTAAAACTGATAGGAACATCTAAAACCCACGGCAAGGATGTAAACTTTCTAGAAACTTCTCATTGTGTCCCACAACACTTAGGAGTCCTTCTAGCATTAGGAAAACATGTCTCAATCCTCTCTTGACTTGGAATTCTTCTCCTACTTTATCTTGGAAACCTTTCCTTCTTGGACTTGGAAATCTTCTTTGTAGCTGCAACTTGATGCCATTCGGGGTTTACATTTCCTACTCCAAATAGGAAACCTTGTTTGAGGAGGAAATCTTCATTTTCAAGGAATCCTAATTCAACTAGGAAACCCATTTTGACTAGGAATCCTAATTCAACTAGGATTCCAACTTCACTTAGGCGCTTTCCTACTTCGACTAGGAAACCTTGCTCAAGTAGGAAACATCATCTTCAAATCCTCAATTTCGTCCATCCTCTTGGCTCCAAGCATATGATGTCCATTCCAAACTCTAATTTGCTCCAAAAGGCTCCAAAATGCATCCTTTTGCATACTTTGCCCTCAGAACCTGAAAACACATAAAACTAGCTTAAAAGACTACTTTACTAAGGAAAAACACTATAAATGCACAAGAACAAGCTCAACTAAGGCGCATAAATATGCTCCTATCATTAAGCGGTTGATAGGAGCATATTTATGCGACTTAGTTGGCTTGTTCTTAAGCATTTATGTTGTTTTTCTTTAGTTTTTTTAGTGTTTAAAGTCATTTTCGTGCAATTTCAGGTTTAGAGATGAAGTATGCAAAGAAGTGCAAAATGGAGCATTTTAGAGCAAAATTGAGCTGGAATGGAGTGTATGCTAATGGAGCACCAGGAATGGACGAGTTTGAAGGTCAAAGGAGCTTAAGAAATGAAGAAATGAAAGTGAAGAACAAAGAATTCAGATTTGGAAACCAAAGTTTCTAAAGTTGGAAGTTTCTATTCTTGGAGGTTTCCATTTTCGAGAGTTTCTATTCTTGGCTTTGGGCTTTTAGATGACCTAAACCCTAATTCCTTGTGGACCCTAACCCTAGCCGCACCTAGGCCTCTAGAATATCTGATTTCCTTGCCTTGCAAGGCATTCTAGAAGGCCCATCTCTAAACCCTAACCCTAGCCGCACCTTAGGCCTTATTCCCACTAAAAATCTGATTGTTTTAACCTAATTTCTGGTGGATTTGGGCTTCTAGAAACCCTAATCTGATTACCCTAGGGTTTTGGATGCCTATATATACTCATTATAACCCCTAGATCAGATCATCATCTCCCATACACAATCATTCACGCCAGAAATCTGCCCTTGATTTCTGCCGCACCTTCCCATCACCAAAGTCCCAAAATTCTGCCCAAAATCATCCCTAGCCGTACCCCCATCAACCCTAAACCTTCCCATACCATTCCCCATCCATTCTACACCACAAATAACCCCAAAAACCTGTTCTAAAGTTCTCTGCCGCAGCAAGGAGGAAGGAGAATTCGTTGATGAGCTTGCTGCCAAGTTGGAGCGTTCTAGGTGTTTTCTTTCTTTGGATTTTAATTTCTAAATTTATGTATCTTTGCTTTGCGAGTATGAGGAACTAAACCCCCCTTGGCTAGGGGGGGATTCGAAACCATGTTTATGCTTGCTATATGATTTGATTACTTCTAATTGCGTTTCATAAGTTGTGAATTCAATTTACTTATCTACAAGAATTAAAACTGATTTGTGTATGTTGGTTGAGGGTCGACACTTAATTTGCATGCATGAATTTGATGCTAGGATATAAGGAAATTTCACCTAATCGTTATGGACTTATATTCACAAGTAGTAAAGGTTGATGATCTCAATCGCGTTAAGTAAATTCTTGGCATAAGTTTCATGCAATCATAGTAACAAGTGCTTCGTCAATGCTTATGGTTTTCATAGAACTTAATGATTCTTGCTTGTATCTCTATTATGCAATCATGTAGGGGACTTGTGGGGAATGCTTTGGGTTGTCGTATGCAATCATCCAATTCAATAACGTTAGGAAAATCTGAAGGTTAATTTAAGCGGACCTAATTAACTTGGGGCGTTGAGAATTCATGGGTTATTGAAAAGCAATTGGAAATCATTTTGATGCAAGTGTAATATGTGTGGAGATGAACCCCTTAGCTAGCTTTCTATCCAATCAATTCAATCAAATTCGTTTTTACAATCTGTTTTGTTTTACAAAGTTTTTGTTTTGTTTTCAAATTCGTCAAAACCAAATCCCCCTTTATTTTCAAGTGTCAAAATAGTTAGAAATCAATTTAGTTTGTGTTGTTAAGTGTGAAGTCCTAGATTAGTTAGAAAGTGTGTTGGTTTATGTTTTAAGTGTTTTGGTACAAGTTAAAACCCAAATTCGTCCAATTTGATGCTTTGTGTTCAAAACTGCCCAGAAAGTGTTTTTAAGGCAGTTTTGAGTGTTTACTTGTTGTTTTGAGTCCTTTGGTTTGTTTAAGTGTTTTAAAGGTTAGTTTTGCATTCTTTGAGTCTAAATTAGTGTTCTAAACTTGTTTTTACGTATTTGAGTCAGTTTTCAAGTGATTTAGCAATCCCTCATAATCCCCGGCCTAGAACGATCCCTACTTACATTCCATACTACAATTGATAAAAAGAGGGTTAATTTGAGTGCTAGTTAATATCATATCAGCGGACCTAATTAACTTGGAGTGTCGAGATTCATAACTTATTAAATTGATAACTGAAAATTGATTTAGGTTGCATATATTTCATGTGTGGAGAAGAACCCCTTAGCTATTCCATTATCCATTGATTCATCACAATTTTGTCTTACAATCTGTTTTCTTTACAATCTGTCCATTTAGTTTATTTTCGTCCAAATCAAATCCCCATTTATTTTGAAGTCCTAGATTAGTTGGAAAGTGTGTTGGTTTATGTTTTTAAGTGTTTTGGTACAAGTTAAAACCAAATTCGTCCAATTTGGTGCTTTGTGTTCAAAACTGCCCAGAAAGTGTTTTTAAGGCAGTTTTGAGTCTTTTGGTTGCTGTTTTGAGTTGTTGGTTTGTTTTAGTATTTTAAACGTGAGTTTTGCATTCTTTGAGTCTAATCTAGTGTTTTAAACTTTGTTTTTACGTTTCTAATTCAGTTTCAAGTGATTAGTACCCCTAGTTAATCCCCGGTTAGAACGATCCCTATGTACATCATTACTACAATCGTCACAAATAGGGTTTAATTTTGTGTGTTAACATAATTTTCACATCAAATTTTGGCGCCGTTGCCGGGGATTAGCAAAGTTGCTAATCCCTTGTCTTGAGTCTTATTTAAATTGTTTAGTTTCTGTTTTGTTTTTAAATTTTGGACCGTGTGTGTGTGTTTTGTTTTTGTGCCGTGTATAGGCACCTTATTTCCTTACTTGTGCCGAGTCTATTAAGTTGGTTACTAACCTTGTTTGCTCTTGTGTGCAGGTACTAGTTTATGACCTGCAGCTCACAACCTGTTCGTGAGCATATCTTCGACTTTGACAGTGATTTTGAGAGGACTTTGAGAAGGAAAAAGAGGTTGCAAAAGTCTAATCCTCCTAGTCCCGAACCTGAATTAGAAGAGCAAGAAGTTGAGGTTGAAGAGGAGGCCACGACAAGGTGTGAAGAGGAAGTACCAACCATGGCAGTAGACAATCGAACCATCAAGGAGCTTTCTGCCTCGGGTTTGGCCAATGTAGCCCCTCTTTGCATCCAATACCCTAGGGCTGAACCTGAGAAGACCGATGAATTTGAGTTGAAGTTAAGTTTAATACATCATATACCCAAGTTCCATGGGTTATCAATGAAGGACCCCAATAAGCACTTAAAGGAGTTCGAAGTAGTATGCTCAAGTATGACACCAATGAACGTGGATAGCAACATATTAAAGATGAAAGCTTTTCCCTTCTCTTTGTTGGAAAAGGCCAAGGATTGGTTGTATGAGTTGGCTCCCGGAACCGTCACATCATGGGAGAGTATGAAGCGAGCCTTCTTAGAGAAGTTCTTTCCGACATCACGAGTCATTCTTCTTCGCAAGAAGATTAGTGGAATTCAGCAAAGCCAAGGTGAATCTTTTCCATCTTATTATGAACGATTTAAATCACTTGTTGCTTCTTGTCCACAGCATCAGATGAAGGAGGAGCTACTTCTTCAATACTTTTACGAAGGTCTTTTACCACTTGAACGGCAAATGTTGGATGCTTCCGCAGGAGGAGCTCTGGTGGACAAGACACCTAGGGATGCCAAAACTCTCATTGCGAATCGAGCACTCAATGCACAACAATATAAAGGTGTTGGGAAAGAGACACCCCACAGCCACATCATGTCAATGAGGTAAGTTCTATTTCTGAGTTACAATCCCAAATGGCTAACCTTACGTCTATGTTATCGCAGTTGGTTGAACGCCCCAAAACGCAAGGAACTACAATCTGTGGTGTATGCTCCATTCAAGGACACCAATCTGATTAATGCCCTCAATTAATTGAGAATGGAGGATGGGAATCAGCCAATGTTGCGGGTTATGGGAATCAAAACCAACCAAGGAATGATCCTTTCTCCAATACATACAATCCGGGATGGCGTGACCACCCTAATTTCAGATGGAGAGATGCACCACAATATGGCCAACAAAGTGGATTCCGACAACCTCCGGGTTTCTTTCCAAGGCCAATGGCACCACAACCACCTCCTCAGGCACAATCATCCCAAACCAACCCAGGTACGTCTATGAATGACGATAAAACATATCAGTTACTAACCACCATGGCGCAGGGAATGCAGAACCAAGCAAAGGAGGTTAATGAGCTAAAGAAGCAAATGGGCCAAATGGCCGAATTTTTGGGGCAATTCCGTGAAAATGGTAAGTTACCAAGCACTACGGTGGTTAATCCAAAGGGTGGTTTCGAATCTGTAAAGGCTATCACACTACGAAGTGGAAAAGAGGTGAGAAACAAGGAAGAGGAGAAGATACAACTCGAAGAAGAGGAGAACACCTACCCTACGGCAAGGGTACCATCACCCATGCCGCAGCCATCTAAGACCTCCCATCCGTCCACCTCAGGTAACAATGTCCCAAATGTTGTGAGTTCGAACACTAATTTGCCCAATGTTCCTTTTCCTCGCAGATTTGCACAATCGAAGAAAGAAGAAAGCGAAAAGGACATTTGGATACCTTTCGAAAAGTCCAAGTGAACATTCCTTTACTTGATGCTATCAAGCAAGTGCCAGGTACGCAAAGTTTTTAAAAGAATTATGCACAACTAGGAAAAGAATTTCAAACAAAGAAGTTGTGAAGGTAAGTGAAAATGTATCCGCGGTTTTGCAACGGAAGTTACCTCCAAAGTGTAAGGATCCAGGAAGTTTTACTATCCCATGCGTAATTGGAAACACTAGATTTGAAAAATGCATGTTAGATTTTGGTGCTTCTATTAATGTTATGCCATACTCCATTTATGCGTCAATGAACCTTGGTGAGTTAAAACAAGATGGCGTTATAATTCAATTGGCCGATCGTTCTAACGCTTATCCCAAGGGAGTCCTTGAGGATGTTTTAGTGCAGGTCAATCATCTCATCTTTCCTGCAGATTTTTATGTCTTAGAAATGGAGGATTCGAGCCATGCTCCATCATTGCCAATCTTGCTAGGTCGACCATTCATGAAAACAACGAGAACAAAGATAGACGTGTTTATGGGAACATTAACCATGGAGTTTGATGGAGACATTATTCGTTTCGATCTTTCTGAAACCATTAAATATCCAATGGAGGACCATTCTTGTTTCGCTATTGACATTGTTGATTCTTTGGCCCAGGTACATTTGGATCGAATGAACGACGATGCACTTGAAATAGCCTTAGTGCACGACATAGGAGCAAGAAACAAGTGTGGGGGAATCCATGCAACCCACAGCATGGAATTTGAACCTATGGCCGTGCCCCCTTATGATGAAGTGGTTGAAATGGTCGCGGCCCTCGAGTCATTGCCCTCACAATCAGGTAAGTCTCCACTCTCAATTTTAGATTCGGTTTTGGCTAACAAGTTACTTCCATCCATTGTGCAGCCACTTACACTTGAGTTGAAGCCATTACCTAGTCGCTTGAAGTACGTTTTCTTGGGAGAAGATCAAACACTACCCGTCATCATATCTAGCTCACTCACGGCCCAAGAAGAAGACAAGTTGATAAGGGAGTTAAAGGAGCATAAATCTGCCATTGGATGGACCTTGGCGGATATCAAAGGCATTAGTCCCACCACGTGCATGCATCGCATCCTTTTGGAGGAGGGAGCTAAGCCATCTCAGGAGGCTCAATGTCGCCTTAATCCACCCATGTTGGAAGTAGTAAAGAAGGAGGTTATAAAATTGCTTGACTGTGGTGTTATATACCCTATTTCTGATAGTCGTTGGGTGGCTCCCGTGCAGGTTGTTCCAAAGAAGTCCGGAGTCACGGTAGTGAAGAATGATGAACAAGAGCTTGTACCCACTCGTGTGGTGACCGGTTGGCGTGTTTGTATTGATTACAGGAAGTTAAATGCCATGACAAGGAAGGATCACTTTCCGTTGCCATTCCTGGACCAAATGTTAGAAAGGTTAACCGGCTATCAATTTTATTGCTTTCTTGATGGATATTCCGGATATAACCAAATTGGGATAGCTCCGGAGGACCAAGAGAAGACAACGTTCATGTGCCCCTTTAGCACCTTTGCATACAGGCGCATGCCATTTGGTTTGTGTAATGCCCCTGCGACATTTCAACGATGCATGGTGAGTATCTTTTCTGATTATGTGGAGAAAATTATTGAGATATTCATGGATGATTTTAGCGTGTTTGGTAATTCATTCGATGATTGCTTGAGTAATCTGACCTTAATTTTCAAACGTTGTGTTGAAACGAATCTTGTGCTTAATTGGGAAAAATGTCACTTCATGGTTAAGCAAGGTATTGTTCTAGGACATATTATTTCTGAATAAGGCATTGAAGTGGATAAATCTAAGGTAAACCTTGTTCGTCACTTACCCTCTCCAACTTCGGTTAGAGAGGTTTGTTCGTTTCTTGGTCACGCAGGTTTTTATAGGCGTTTCATAAAGGATTTCTCCAAGATTGCTCAACCACTATGACGATTGCTTCAAAAAGAGGTGGCTTTCGAGTTTGATGATGCATGCTCCACGGCATTCAAGCAATTAAAAGAAGCTCTTACTTTGGCTCCCATTATCACACCTCCAGATTTGAGCCTTCCATTCGAGTTGATGTGCGATGCTTCGGACTATGCGATTGGTGCTGTTTTGGGGCAGCGAAAGAACAAACAACCTCATGTTATTTATTATGCCTCTAGGACACTAAATGATGCTCAATTAAATTACTCCACCACTGAAAAAGAATTACTTGCTGTGGTATTTGCATTAGATAAGTTTCGATCATACTTTCTTGGTACTAAAGTTATTATTTTTACTGATCATGCAGCTCTCAAGTATTTGCTCACGAAAAAGGAGGCCAAGCCTAGATTAATTCGATGGATGTTGCTTCTACAAGAGTTTGACATTGAGATTTGGGATAAGAAGGGCATAGAGAATGTGGTGGCTGACCACCTAAGTCGAATGGTGAATGAGGAAGCATCGCCAATTTCTGAAACCTTCCCCGATGAGCAACTAATGTCTATCCAGGTAAGTGAGCCTTGGTATGCAGATTTAGTGAACTTTTTGGTGTCTAAACATATCCCTAGCACACTTAATAGGAATCAACGTGATAAGCTTAAAAAGGATGCTAGGTTTTATGTTTGGGATGATCCATACCTTTGGAAATTCTGTCCCGATCAGATTGTACGCCGTTGTGTGAATGAATCTGAGTTTCAATCTATTTTAACATTCTGTCATTCATATGCATATGGGGGACATTTTGGCACCCAACGCACTGCCCTTAAAGTCTTAGAATGTGGGATTTATTGGCCAACCATTTTTAGGGATGCTAGGACATTTTGCCTTACATGTGATCGTTGTCAACGAATGGGTAATATAAGTGCTAAGGATCAAATGCCACAAAACCCTATACTTTCTGTTGAAATATTTGATGTGTGGGAATTGATTTTATGGGTCCTTTTCCGTCATCACATGGTTTTCTCTATATCATGTTGGCGGTGGATTATGTTTCCAAATGGGTGGAAGCAAAAGCCACCCGAACTAACGATTTCAAAGTGGTTGCAGAATTTGTGAAGTCTAACATTTTTGCTAGGTTTGGAATGCCTCGAGTTCTCATAAGTGAAGGATTATTTTGTGAAAAACATGTTCATTTAAGCAATATCTGATGTGAAAATTATGTTGACACACAAATTAAACCCTATAGATGACAATTGTAGTATATGAGCAAATAGGGATCGTTCTAGACCGGGGATTAACTAGGGATGCTAATCAATGTGAAACTGACTCACAACGTAAAAATATAATGTAGAACACTAAACTAGACTCAAAGAATGCAAAATTAAACTCTAAAACACTAAAACAAACCAAAAGACTCAAACAGCACTCAAAACACTCAAAACTGCCTTAAAAACACTTTCTGGGCAGTTTTGAGCACCTAACACTAATTTGGACGAAATTGGACTATAATTTGACTCAAGACCCTTAAAAACACAAACTAAATCAATTTCTAACTAATCTAACACTTTAAAATAAATGGGGGCTTGATTCTTACGAAATTGAAATTAAAACAGAAACTTGTAAACAAACTTCAAACAAAACAGATTGTGATGAAATAGAATGATGAGAAGCTTAGTTAGAGGGTTCCTTATCCACACATTAACATATGCATATAATTTGATTCCCAGTTATGACTTCAACAAACAATGAATGACAATGCTCCAAGTTAATTAGATTCGCTTAAATTAACTTTCAGATTTCCCTAGATTCATTGGATTGAATGGGATACGCATTACAACCAAATTATTCCTCATCAAAGTCCCTAACTATGGAATACGCATGATAGAGACATTCAACAAAGATCATTAAGTTCAACGGAAATCATAAACATCGACTAGGCATTCATAACTATGGAATACGCATGTTAATCCAACCTAGGGTTTACTTAAACACAATCGTGACTAGCGATCTTTACTACTCATGAATATAAGTTCATAACGATTAGGTGAAATTCCCTTATATTCTAGCATCAAGTTTAGGCATGCAAATTAAGTGTCGACCCTCAACCCACATACATAAACAAGTTCTTAATCAAAACAGAAAAGTAAACCACATCTAAAGTTCATGAATTCATAACTGGAGTAAATCAAATCATAACCAACATATGTTCATGGCTTCAAATTCGCCTCTAACTAAAAAGAAATTAGTTCCACATGTTTAACATAATTGAAGAACGAATTAAATTAAACATGAAAACAGAAACAAGGGAAGAAAGAACTCTAGAAACTCCAATGGTTGAAGATTGCATGCGGCAAAGCCTTCCTCCTCCAATGGAAGTCACGGCAAGGCTCCTCCTCCTCTCCAAAGGTCACGGCAAAGCTCCTCTCTTTGGTGGAATGGATGTGTTGCGGCAAAAGGATGGGGGAAGGTTAGAAAATATGGAAGAATGGTGCTAGATGGCTTGCGGCAAGGAAGAAAAATGGCTAGAATTGTGTTTTTGGGATTTTTGGATGTGTAGAATGGTGTGGCTGGAAGTATGGACGAAAATTCGGTGATTCAACCCTAAAATATGTATTTATAGGCACCACAAAACCCTAGAGAAATCAGCATAAGTAATGGGCTAGGGTTTAGGGTGCGGCAAGGGTAGAGATCCACAATGAATTAGGTTAAACAATCAGATTTTTGCATGGGAAAAGGCCTAGGGTGCGGCTGATTAAGTGGGCTAGGGTTAGGGTTTCTAGAATGCCTTGCAAGGCAAGGAAATAGGTGTTCTAGAACCCTAGGTGCGGCATAGGATTAGGGAGATCAGATTTGGCAATGGGCTAGGGTTTAGGTCCACTTAGTTTTAGAAAGGGATTTGTATAACCCAAATCCACAACGAAAGGCCCTAATAAGTCAGAATTTAAGAGAGAATGGGCTAGGAAGTGCGGCTCAAGTCCAAGATGTAAGCATAGGTCATCCAAAAGCCCAACGCCAAGAATAGAAACTCTCAAGAACGGAAACCTCCAAGAATAGAAACTTCCAACATTAGAAACTTTGGTTTCCAATTTCGAATTCTTTGTTCTTCACTTTCATTTCTTCCTTCTTAAGCTCCTTTGACCTTCAAACTCATCCATTCCTTGTGCTCCATAAGCATACACAACATTCCAGCTCAATTTTGCTCTAAAATGCTCCATTTCGCTTCTTTTTGCACACTTTGTCTCTAAAACCTGAAATGGCACGAAACTGACTTTAAACATTGAAATAACTCAAGAAAAACAACATAAATGCATGAGAACAAGCCCACTAAGTCGCATAAATATGCTCCTATCAAATTCCCCCACACTTAGCTTTTGCTAGTTCTCGAGCAAAACAAACAAGAGAAAGAAAACAAAACCAAACAAACTAACCAAAACAAAACCTAAACCTTCCAACGTTTGCCTCAGGGATTTCCAATGCACATGACGTATTAACGATTGTTATCCCCACAGATTTGAGTCATCTTTACACATAAGCATATACTTAATTAAAGCCACAACTTACTAGTTCACAAGTAACCAATTAAAACACTGCTTTGAATGTAGTAACATGCCTTAGAGAATTCCCTAAATTCCTTACAAGATATACACTCTATTTTCACTCAGATTTTCTAACTCCACATCCTACACTAGTCATATGTGAGAAGATTGATGTAGATATGAAAACAAATGCTCACATATATGTTTCACAAAGAACGCAATTTTCTAGAGTTAAGAAGCATGTTTAGATATGATCTCATGAATGGAATGCTACTACTTAGATGCGAGAACCAATGACACCATATGCTCATACCAAATTCAAACTCCACAAATTGAAACACATAACACTCAAGATAGAAGTTAAGGGTTGTAATGGGGCTTGGGGTGTTGGTTAACAAGGAAAGGATAAGGAAAACAAACGTTCTTCAAGCGATAGTAAGCAAAGTAATGAAATTGAGACTTAGAATTCACTTAGATTGCAGAAATTAACTTTAACACACAAGGGGGAGACTTAAACAACTCCTTAGGGTCAAATTCATTGTTTTGGACCCTTACTTCAACAAACAATACTTTGGAACTCTTTTTCTCAACTTTTCAACTCTTTTTTCATACTTTTCATACTTTTTTCTTCATTTTTTTTTCCACGATTTTTTTTTTCTTTTCTTTTCTTTGCCGTGCCTATGGCACACAATTCCTCACGAAAAAAATACTTCCCCCACACTTGATTTCTGCCAACATAGATCAAAAGGAATTCAATTCGAATCATGCTTTACTATGCTTTAAGAACAAGGGTAAGGATGATCCTAATCTAAGCTAGGTAAGGATAATGTGGGTTAACAAACAACATAGGCTAAACAAGGCTCAACGGGGTTAAACTTAAACATAAAATGATATGGGATACACGGCAGTTTGGCTAAGGTGGTGATAACTACACAACTTTATCTTGAATATGTGTTATGCAAATCAATAACATGCTTCGAATGAAATGGGCATGAGTTCTAGCATTTGGAACTAAATGATGAAACGCCTTCTAAATAGCAACCAAGCAAAGAATAATGAGATCATGCAACGACTTTAGAAAACAAAGAATGCACAGATTTTAACTCTCCAAATAAACGTTTAAGCTCAAGTCTCACAAGGTTGTAGCGTTTGTTTGAGTTCCTTCCTTCAAGCATGTTACAAAAACTAATTTTTTTCCTTTATGATTACATGTGAATTCATAAGTTATAACCAAAACAAAGCATAAACCAAGAGTAAATCAAACTTTCATCCATGTTAATCATTCTCTTTAACAGTCATGCAATTACAAACCGAATCCTCATCATTGTGTTGGAAGGTACCTTAAGACACAAACAAACACACAAAAACAACTCTTTTTGGTTTTTTTCAAAACAATTTTTCAAATTTTTATGGGATTTTCGGATTTTTATGTCAAAACACACTAAAATGCATCAAAACAGCCTAAAAACACCGAAAAACAACAAGAAACAACATTGGAAATTATGGGTGAGAAAACCCTACTAATTTGCATCAAAACACTTTGGTTACCCCCCACACTTAAATCAAACATTGTCCTCAATGTTTCAAAGCATAAACTACCATAAACAACATAAAACCAAACAAAGCAGCAACTAAACAATCTAACATGGCAGAAATGAAATAATCAACAAAGAGAAGGGTTAGGAACGCAAATCTGGAATTGGAGTGCTCTCTAAGTCTTCCTTTGTTGCATGAATGGGTTGCCTCCCAAGTAGCGCTTGCTTTAACGTCTTCCAGCCGGACGGTACCTCCGTTTAAGCTTGACTAGGTTCCACGGCATGGAGGGGTACCTCCTCCACGACATGCTCCTCAAAAGTCTCGTAATAGGGCTTCAATCGATGCCCATTCACTTTGAATTCTTGTTGCGTCCTTAAACTTTTGATTTGCACTGCACCGTGAGGGAAAACATTAGTGACAATAAAAGGACCAACCCATTTGGAACGCAACTTACCCGGAAACAACCGAAGGCGAGAATTGAACAACAACACTTTCTGCCCAATAGCGAACGTCTTGGCACGAATCATCTTGTCATGGAATGCCTTCGTTTTCTCCTTGTAAATCCGGGCATTCTCATATGCTTCATTTCGGATTTCATCAAGCTCACACAATTGAAGCTTCCTATGTAAACCTGCGGCAGCAAGGTCCATATTGAACGTTTTGACGGCCCAATGTGCACGATGCTCTAACTCGACGGGAAGATGGCATGGCTTCCCATAGATGAGCCGAAAAGGTGACATCCCAATGGGGGTTTTGTAGGCAGTGCGATACGCCCACAATGCATCGTTTAAGCGCAAACTCCAATCCTTCCTTGTAGGCCCCACGGTCTTCTCAAGAATCTGCTTGATTTCCCTATTCGAAACCTCGGCTTGCCCGCTCGTTTGAGGGGGATAAGGTGTGGCCACCTTATGCGTGACATTGTATTTCTTGAGCAACGCCTCGATGGTTCGATTACAAAAATGGGAACCTCCATCACTGATTAGCACTCGTGGCATTCCAAACCTAGCAAAAATGTTAGTTTTCACAAAATCTGCAACCACTCGAGAATCATTAGTTCGGGTGGCTTTTGCTTCCACCCATTTCGACACATAGTCCACAGCAAGCAATATATAAAGAAACCCATGTGATGAAGGAAAGGGACCCATAAAATCAATACCCCAAACATCAAAGATTTCAACACTAAAAATGGGGGTTTGCGGTATTTGTTGTTTAGGACCAATATTGCCCGTTCTTTGGCATCTATCACAAGACATGCAAAATGTTCTAGCATCCCTAAAGATGGTAGGCCAATAGAAACCACATTCTAACACCTTA
Source organism: Malus baccata (assembly GCA_006547085.1). NCBI lineage: Eukaryota > Viridiplantae > Streptophyta > Magnoliopsida > Rosales > Rosaceae > Malus > Malus baccata. Next base: position 354 of record VIEB01002183.1, on the reverse strand, counting down.
AGTGCTGTTCTTTGAGTGCCAAAGTGTCCCCCACAAGCATAAGTGTGACAAAAGGTTAGAATAGCATTAAACTCAGAATCGTGCACACACCTACGTATAACTTGGTCAGGGCAATATTTCCATAAATACGGGTCATCCCACACATAAAACCGTGCTTCTTTCTTCAATTTATCACATTGGTGTTTAAGTAATTCACTAGGAACATGTTTAGAAACCAAATAATTCACCAAATCCGCATACCACGGTTCACTTACCTTGACGGACATCAGTTGCTTATCTGGGAATGTCTCTATGATAGGCACGGCATCCTCCTCATGCACCATACGGCTCAAGTGGTCAGCCACCACGTTTTCA